>MU782714.1:355996-394622 GCA_026770625.1 Nicotiana glauca | reverse complement strand
ATATATATATATATATATATATATATATATATATATATATATATATATATATATACACACACACACACACACATAGGTAATTAACTTATAATCTGACTTACCTAATTGACTTCTTAACTAACTAATGGGCATCTAAATACTGGTAATTAGGAAGACTAAGAAAACTAAAATACCCTTATACTTTAACACTTATGTTACCCCTGTCTCAACACTTACCTTTACCCTAAGTAGAGAGGTTGTTTCCAACAGATGATTGCAGTAAGCTAGGTGCAAACAATTATAAAAGTGCTACATTAATTCCCAATAGAAAGATAAAACTGCTGCCTAGCAATAAAAACTTCATTTCTTATTAAAACTTCCTTATTTTTATATTTTAACCTAAGGGTAGCAATTGTAATATAGGAAACATCAGAATTGCTCTTTTCCCCTTGTGTCCAATGCATTCCATGCAAATTAAATCCAATGACATTATGGATATTGTGAAAGGTTGATGATTACTCCCTCTATTCTATTAGAGCTTTGTTTTTATTTGGATTTTGCTTTTTAGATATATTTAATTATATATTTGGCTGGTGGTATTACAAAATATCCGCATTATGTTATACTGGAATTTATAGGAGTATTATTTGATAATATTGAATAAAATATGGAATAATAATATGTCCATTAGCAAACAACAACAAAAAATCCAATCGAATCCCACAAGTGAGGTCTAGGGAGGGTAATGTGTACGCATACTTTACCTTTCTACTTTATGAAGGTGGAGAAGTTATTTTCGATTGACCCTCGACTCAAGAACAGTAAAAGGAAGCAATAACTAACTAATAGCAACAACAAGCTAAAGGCTAACGGAAGCAAATGGCAAAACATGTAATAACCAAAATTAAGGAATACGAGAATACAAGAGTACTAGTGCCAACTACCGGTAATATGTGCATTAGCAATAAAAATATTTAAAGACAAACAATGCCCTTAATGTAAACACTCCCTACATTATTATTCCTCGTGATTATATTACATTCACCTGATAACAATCCATTCATTTTTATTTTCGTACAAACAATTGTTGATCTATATCTCAGTGCATAAATAGTACGTATGTGAACAAAACAACCCCTTAATATATATGTAGAATTACTTGTATTGTACGGACAAAGGTACAACGGAGGAGACCAATTTTTTAATACGGAGGTTAGCTGTTATAAACTTACAATCATATCATGGTACCGCGTTTCCATTTTATAAATGAAAATTATTATTTTTTTAAAAAGAGAAGACAGAAAAATATTCAATATCTGTTGCATTTAATGATACAAAAATAGCAAAAGCACATGCAATGGTCCATATACACAGCATCTTAGAAACTTCCTATCCTTCTTGATTCAGAGGTGCAATCTCTATAAATTGCCTCCCTAAACTCTTTTTGGAATAAAGCAAAAATTAACTTATCCTACTACAAATACAATTGCCAACATTATTATCTGTCTAGTATAAGCTCAAAAATGATGAAGACTAAGATGATTGTGGGAAAGCTCAAGAATCATTTTCAATTAATTCACAAATATTCCAGTAGATTTCAAGCTGTTGTGGAATTTATTGAAACGCAGAGTGTGAATGATGAAGAGGTGGTGCCAAATGATGTAAAAGAAGGTTACTTTGCTGTTTTTTCAGTGAATCCAGAGGAGGAACCAAAGAGGTTTGTTGTGGAGTTGCATTGGCTCACAAATCCAAAATTCTTGAATTTATTAAAGCAAGCTGAAGATGAATATGGATTTGTACAAAAGGGTGTTCTTGAAGTTCCTTGTCTCGCTGAGGAATTACAGAAGATTCTGCAACACAAGATTGGAAGGAAAATCTCTGGTTTTGCGGTTTAATTATTTGGAAATAGTTCATTCTCTATATATCATGAGATGGAGTATATATTATGGTTAAATTTACAAACTTTTTTTTTCTGTTTGTTTAACTATGATATCATGTTATATTTAGTGCAATTTTGAGTCCATCTGCAACTAGAACTGGGACTTAATGTATTACTGTCTGCTCAAAACCTATTAAAGGAACGTATACATTTTTATATGAGTGATGACATTTCTGTTAAGGAAACCTTTGTGTTAATTAGCTTTACCAGTCCATCATAGTAAGAGTCTAAGAGACAGTGACATAAAAGCCTTTCACAAAATATTCTTAAATATGACTTTTATAATGTAATAGTTGAAATATATTGCAAAATAACTGTGGGTCAACTACACACACAAGAGGAGCTGCTCAGGTGGTCAAGTTAGGACCGTAGGCTCAAGTTACCAAAAAAGCAATAGCTCCAACAAAGGGGGTCAAAGAGGAGGGAAAATAAAAAATAAATAAATGATTACGCGTAGAGTAAATAGAGAAAAAGAAATAATACAGGGATTCAACTAGGGTCGTTGGCCAATCTTACATTGTGGCCGGGGGCAGAAGCAGAGAAATTTTTCACTATGAATGAATGAGATGTATAGTAAAAGAGATCCCAATTATAACTCCCTTAATTTATTTCAAATGTTTTCCAAACATATTAGGTCAATGGGTCTCAAAACTAACTAAAAAATTAAACTGGTTGTGTTATCGCTCGAATTTAGCACAGGTTTCAGAACTCCTTGGGCTATGGTTGATAATTTGTGCCTTGTAGTATATCAAAGTATCCCATCATATAAATTAAGGATCACGATTGATAATTTGTGCCTTGTACAGAGGTGGAATACTAACAAGGGTGGAGGGAGAATAAGAATTTTTATTTTTCAGATAAGAATAAACCAGAATACTGATATGTTATTGGAATTAATATACACTAATTATTAAAATAATGATATCAAGATTCTAATAGTATACTAGCATTTAATTTAGCATGTCTTAAAGGCTTACTGCAAAACTAAAGCCATATAGTTTGTGTAGATAGTTGTACTAGCATCCTCGTGGTTGGAATAATTGGATAAACATATTAAGACCTCGTTCATATAGTTATAACTTTAATTAAATTAATTAAGACAAAAAAGGAATTTCCTTTTTATATTCTCATGGTATTTTGCCCTATCACCACCATTCCTTGATACCCTCGAATAGAAAAAATATCATATTTTAATTCCGTATATATAAGACCGCGTGCCAGTTGTAGAAAGGATACAGAATTATCTTTACCAGCCTACCTAATTAATGGACCTTATAATATATGTTTCAAAGGTCACATCTGCTGTTGACAACACATTTATAAAGATTTATAATATAAAGATTAATAATCACTAGAATATTTAGTGCATATAGCTTAACATATATATGTATGCTAATGCACTATCGAAGTAGTGCTGGAATTGTTAGGATATTCTACCATTAACTTTTATTTCCCTTTACGAAAAAGGATAGATTCTGTTCGTATGAACTCCTCTATTAGTCCTTTCCAATCATTTCTCCATGATCATTATAATTATATTTTTATGTCAAATTCCTTTTGATATAAGAAATAAAGAACGTGAATTAATGTATATTTATTTCTTAATTGGGAAGAATACTAGCGAAGTCGACCGCGTACTAGCTGTACGGAATTGGTACCTAACTGCGCATCCTAACTAAAACCTAATCAAATTAAGTCACCTCCGTGTGATCAGAGGTAGACGTAAATTTCTGCAGAAATTTTGTATATGTAAATATGTATATCTTGAAAATGATTGTATAAATCACTTGGCACCTTGAATACTAAAAATTTTTAGGGGTATTAGTTGAGCAAAATAGTAATGCCCCCCATCACGTTAAAATCTTGGGTCCGCCTTTGTCCATGAAACACCAAATCATGAACATAGTTAAATGCAGAAAGCAGCATGGCCAATTAATATCCAGTATTCCAAAAAGAAAAATATATATTCACTTATAACTAACAATTTCCCTTAGAATATTTTGTTTTTGATTTTATATAGAACCTAATTGATAGAAATTAAGGGTCCATCAAACTATGTAGAGGACCTGGTTCTCTATTAGTTCCCACAGAATACAACACACACAGATGACAGTAAGTAAATGACACATAATAGTTTACGTGAAAAAATTCCAGCTCACGGGATTAAAAAACCACGACCCACATGTAGGATTTCAACTTCAATAACCGAGCAACTTCAGCTTAAAAGCTATTATAACCTAGAATTAAAGTCTTAATCCCTCACTCACTTGTTATTACAAGCCGCTTTGTAATAACTATATTACAAAGCTCACCACTCGACTAACTCTAGTCAAGACACAAACATAAGATTTATGGTTTTAGAAAGGTTCCTACACATATGCTTCTAACTAAGCTAAGTAGGAATTACAAGTAAATCACTTCAACAAAGGTACAACATAACTAAGGACATATGTAATAACACAGTGCACGAAAATGGTCCTTCGCTATGATGTTCTTTGTTCTTGAAGCCCTAAATGTCACTTGCAAGTTGGCAAGACACTTTAGAGAAAGCTTGATCAATTCTAGAATGTGCAAGTGTATTGCTTTCCCTTTGCTTCATGTAATATTACACAAGTGACATCACTTGAATGATGCAAGCATGTTTGCTACAAGGGTATTTCTCATAAAGTGAATGTTGCACTATTTACAAATACTGCGTGTGTGCAGAGGAACAGTTGCATCGACTTTATAACTGTTGGGTGGTTACTGGAACAGTCAGCAAGATAACTGATGTCCATCTGTTCCCTCTGTTGTTTCTTTGACTCTGAGAAATGGAACATATCTCGCACTTGAGACTCGTTGATCTTAAACACTTTGAGGATGTGGAACAGGTTCCTATCTTGTTCTTAACATTAAGTTTGTTAGATCATCAAAATATAACGGGACACATAACATATCAATTTCTCCCTTTTTGATGATGACAAAATTGTAATTGAAATTCCCTCTAAGAACCAGAGTACAATAATTATTTCTTGTATTCCCCCTGAACTTGTTCCCCCTTTTAGCATCATAAAAAGATTAGTAACAAGCAATAAGCAAAAAAAAGTCTAGCATGCTTAGCTCATGTCATATGTGTGCACACAAACATGACTAAGAACAAAGCATAAGAGCAAGAAATACATAGAAAAAGGGTGAGATATTCATTAATTAGGAAATAAACAAGGAGCAGACTTAGCGGTACTATTTTTCCATAACCATCCACAAAATAAATCAACAGAAAACGTACCAGGCACTAAACACATCAAAAGAAAAGAGACCAAAAAAAAGGACAAAAAACTTGAACTGGGCATTTGGAAGGCAACTATTTTAAGTAGCATGGAAGGGGGAGTCATAGTTGAAGAGGCAAGGGTTCAAAGGAGAATATCCATTCTAGCATTTGCTAATGTCTGCTCGTTAAACAACCTCTCCTTTAGGTCCTCGACCTGTTTCCTGAGCTTAGCATTTTCCTTGGTCAGACGGGCAACCTATATGCCTTGTGTACTCCCGGAACCAGGTGCCTCCTGAGCTTGACTAAGCTGGACCTCGAGAACAGCGTTCTATGCCTTCAACTTCCTTATCTCTTCATTGGTAATATTCTGAGCTTCAATCAGTTGAGAGATAGTGGAATTACTCTCAACCCCTCCTTTTTTATTAATGCACTCTCACTCTTCTAAGGTGGTCTTGGAGAAGGTTTGCTTGCTAGTACCCACTTTAGTCTTCCCAAAATGACTTAGAAAAAGTCAAATACTTTAGTGTATGATTACCATCCCTAAACTCTACAACTTTATCCATATACTCTATCTGAGACCAGGAAGGCTTATAGTGGTGTAAGCGTCCAGTGCTTCCGTGAGAAACAAGTCTGCTCGTGACGTAATGGAACGTCTTTCTGCGAGTGGGACCAGAACTTTGTTCACCATTTCAAACATCAGTTGGTATAATGGAAGGAGGGCCTTTTGGTGTACCTGTTCCCCTTGTTTCATTTCATTATCCTTCAAGATGGCATTTCCTAAGTTTGGAGAACAGGTTTGCTCAATGAAGGATATTCCACCAGTAAGCACTCCCTAAACGGTTCCTAACACAGACTCATCCATCACAAAGTTAACACAATTCACCTTCATGCAGATGTTGTCATCCTCTACTCTGAAAAAGTCAGCATAGAAACTGAGCACCTCTGCCTCATACACCTTAGGATTGTCATTTGTGAACAAATGTGTTCACTGTTGAAATTAACAGATATCAACCAGTTAGCACATCCCTGTCATGTTAAGAATATAAGGGCCAAAAGTTCTGTCCTAGAGCACTTTCTGATTCTCAAATATTCCCTTTTCTTCATCATTGGGCATGACCACCTTGGCCTTCTTGGAGGATCCTGGTTCTTCATTGGCACCAGCCTTTCGTTTCACAGATTTTCTCACATTTTTCCCTTTCTCTGCAGATTTCTCAGACACCTTCTCAGACACCTTGACTTTTCAGAAACTTTCTCACCATACTCTTTACCCACATTTTCACCAAATTTTTCTACTTCAACATTGCTACTGTCCATTGTACTCACAGATGACTCCTTCTTGGGTCTTGGAACTGTAGGTTTCTTAGAGGACTTACAAACTAAGGAACCAGGTTTCTCATTCATCTAGTCATCAACATTAACAACAAGTGTTGGAGGCACTACTTCCTCATTCACTACCTTTGCACCCTTCACCAACCTCCTCTTCATCTTTTCTTCTTTATTTTTTTTAAGAACTGATTCAAGAGTTTTTCTTTTTTGTAGCCTAGTAGTAGGTCTTTTAAGAGTGGGATCCTTGGGAGTTGCCTTTCTACTCCTAGTGCTAATAAAGCTTGCAAGAGCCGCATTGTCATAGTCTTCTTCACTATCTTCATTCTCTTCATTACAAAGAGATCTCATCTTAGGAACAACAATGGTCAATGACTCAGCATTAAAATAAGGAGAGGGAGCGAGATCAGTAATGACCTGGGTTTCGTTTGAAGAACAGGGAGTTCATCCCAAGTAGGAGCAGAGGGATCCTCTTGGATTGAGGGATCAGGTCCCTCATGTGCATTCCTAATAGTATTTTTAGGTGCCAAATTTTCTACAGGCTCCAGTTCCCTACCCTCTACCTATAGACTATCACCTTCCCCCTGAGACCCAATGGTTTCAGACGCATCTTCATAACTACCAACCAAACTCCCCTCAACCGATATTAATAACATATTTTCTATGGCCTCTTGTTAATTCAACCCCAAATTAGATTCTGAAGACACAAGAGGAATATTACCTGTAGGATCGACAATATTCAAGTCAAGGTTTGGGGTATCACCGTTGATTCTTCACCACTATGAGCCAAACTATGTTGTGCCTTAAATCTCTCTTCAACTTGCTGACTGGAGACTTTCTAATTTTCTTCTCTCTCTAGTGTTTCTCCATCAGCCATTTTTTTCAGCGAGGCAGAAGGAGATATCATAGCCACAAACATTTTAGGGTTTGAATTTTTGCAACTACAATGAGAACCAGTACTTGATTGGGTTGGAGAAGAAGCAGTGTATGGTTGGGAATCTTGCATAGGATTTGGACTAGGTGGCATAAAGGAGTTAGACTCTGTCACTGGTGCTTCGAGAGATAAAGACATAGTGGGGAGGATACTGCGTATATCATTTTTGGAGCAACAACTGATTCTCTGTGTGAAGAATTCGCAAAACTTATGCGAACTGAGTTTGAAATGAGCATGATGGGTGAATTAAACTTCTTCCTGGGTCTTCAAGTGAATCAGTCCCCAAAGGGTACTTCCATATGTCAACAAAAATACATCAGGGAACTCTTGAAAGGTTCGACATGGAAGCATCAAAAGTAATAGATACTCCCATTGCGACTTCCACCCGACTAGACATGGATGAATCTTGATCTCCTGTAAATCAAACAATGTATATAGGCATCATTGGGTCTCTTCTCAATCTCACTGCCAGTCATCCTGATATTGTTTTAGCATGGGATTGTGCGTGAGGTTTCAATCAAATCCTAAAGAATCTCACTTGAAGGCTGCAAAAGAATACTGAGATATCTCAAAGGCACGCAGGACCTGGTGCTATACTATCCATCATGTGGCAATTTTAATTTAATTGGGTATGCTGATGCATACTATGCAGGTTATCTTGTGGATAGAAAAAACACTTCTGGGATGGCTTACTTCTTGGGATCATGTCTTATCTCTTAGGGTACAAGAAAGCAAAATTCAGTGGCTCTTTCAACAGCTAAGGCTGAATATGTAGCTGCAGCATCTTGTTGTGCTCAACTTCTGTGGATCAAGTAGCAACTGGAAGATTTTGGAGTTCTCACTGAGAGTGTGCCTCTCCTATGTGACAACACAAGCGCACTCAACATGGCAAAAAATCTAGTTCAACATAAGAGGACCAAACATATTGATGTGAGGCATCATTTTCTAAGAGACAATGTGGAGAAAGGTTTGATATGCATGAAGTTTTGTAGCACAGATGATCAAATTGCAGAAAGTTTCACCAAGGCACTCAGTAGGGAACAGTTTGAAAGGAACAGAGTAAAACTAGGAATTTTGAGACCAAATTAAGGACCAAACTCCTTTTTGAGTTGGCTAATATTATTAAGAAATAATAGATTCAAAGTGTTTTCTGGACCTGACTAACTCACTTCAATACCATTGCAGGTAAACACACATGATGAACATAGAAGCAGCAGTTGCAGTACATGACTGTTAAAAGAGGATTGATTTTTTTTTAAAAAGGGGGACCTGAAGACGGAAATGTGTATCTCAAGAACCAGGTTCTTGTACAAAAGGTTAGTAATTCAGTGCATCCCTTAATTCACGTCTTAAAAGGTACAAAATACAGCTACCCTCTCATCTACTTTTCATATCTGCCTGTCACATCTCTTCAACTCAAACGTTCGATCTCCCTCTGAAACATCACAATTTTCCACGCCCAACCGTCGTTTCATAACCGGTGCCTTATTCTTTTCCCTTCATAATTATCCTCTCTGTTTAAAATACTCTCCTTCCCTTCTTCAGCATAAGCCCTCTCTAACTTCATCCAAAAAGGGAAAGAATTTTCACATCACCTCTCTTAATGGCTGAGAAAAGTTCAAATCTTTCTGCATCATCTGTACTTCCCTCCAACCCGTCTATGCGGATTCTCGGCGTCTCTGAGTCAATATCACCCTTTATCAACCCTACCACTACAATCACCTTTCCCTAGCTTTCCAAACTCTTTGTAACTCCAAAACTACCATTTTGTTCTCCTCGTCTTCTGTTGCCCACACCAGTCAAACCTCAAGTGTGGAAAAAGGTCAGATTATTGAGATTACGAAGGACTCCGCCATTGTTACATCCGAATCCTTGGTCGTGGAAGCACCGGTTATTGAAGAAAAAATGGTGTTTGTTGTATCCGCTCATTGGTAGGGTTCAGAGTGTTGAAGGCAGTAAAGGCAGTGAAGGTTTATAATATGAGGAATTGTGCATTCAAACAGACGTGGAACTGTCAGAGGGTTAAAAACCTTCCAAGTTCAAAATGTTTGATGGAACTGGTGATCCAAAAGTGCATCTGAGGACATATTGTGATAAACTTGTAGGAATGGGCAAAAATGAACAAATTTGCATGAAATTGTTCATGCGAAGCCTCACGGGAGATGCATTGTCTTAGTATATCAGTGAGAACCCAAAGAAGTGGGTTAGTTGTGTAAGAATTGCGACTAACTTCATGGACAGATTCAGGTTTAGCACAGAAAACGCACCAGACATTTTCTACATTCAAAATCTCAAGAAGAAGCCAATAGAAACTTTTCGTAAGTATGCTACTCAGTGGAGATTAGAAGCCGCGAAAGTAAGGCCAACACTTAAATAAGAACAAATGAAAAAGTACTTCGTCAGAGCTCAAGGCCTGCAGTATTATGAAAGTTTGATGGTTATTGAAAAACACAAATTCTCTGACATAATCAAGCTAGGAGAAAGAATAGCATAAGGGATTAAGAATGGGGTGGTGATGAATTTTGAGGCACTGCAGGCCACGAATAAAGCCTTGCAATCGGGACGTATTTCGAAAAAGAAAGAAGTAGGTGCCGTAATGCTAGCCGAGTGTCCTAGGTCTCTTCTCGCATACCAAACACCTCCACATGCATACCAAACACCTCCATCACATACCAACCTTCAACCCCCAGATACCAACAACATGTAACCACTTACCATGCCTATAATACTCAACCTGCATATTACCATTCACCACCACCCGCCTACCAAAACTACCAAAACCCACGACCAAACTTTGATGGTAGACCACCTAGACAATACACCCCAATTGTTGAACCCATAGACCAACTATACAAGAGACTGAAGCTTGCTGGTTATGTCACTCCCATTCCTGCTGTTGCTATGGAGAATTCTTCCTGGTGGATTAACCCCAACAAAATATGTGCCTATCATTCATGCATGAAAGGTCATACTATTGATGAGTATCGCACACTGAAAGACAAGATTCAGACACTAATTGACACAAAGGTCATACAGGCAAAGGAAGTTGCACCAAATATTCGTAACAATCCTCTCCCGGATCATAGAGCTGAGGGAGTGAATGTGGTAGATACTGACGAGGAATGGGATCCGAAAGGGACAAACGGACTCATTTAAGAGGGAGATGATCCAAAAACATCTTCGGTCACCCTCAAACCCGTTGTGGTACAAACCCAAGCACCATTTGAAGTTCATGTATCTACACCATTTATTATGATGGTAGCTTCTACGCCATCTTACAAGTTTGATGCCATCATGTGGGTCTATGTTGCTGAAGCAAGGAGAAACAAAAAAGTAAAATGGAGGAAACAAGTGCGACACAAGGTATGACTAGAACTAGCAGAGTTTATACACCAGAAAACCTGAGATGAACAAGCAAGGAAGTTGCATCTAAGCCACCTTTTGTCGAGACGGGCACTAATGACCTTAGGAGAAAGGTACAAGCAAGAGAATTTTCTACTGTTGACCGTTTGAACAAAACTCCATATCCATCTTTTCACTACTACAAAACTCCAATACGCACAGGAATGCTTTGATGAAAGTGCTAAATGAAGCTTATGTACCCACCAACATCACTAGTGGAAAGATGGCCAATATGGTCGTGAAGGTTTTGGAAAGCCACTAAATCACCTTTCATGAGGATGAATTACCACCAGAAAGACTAAGTCACAATAGGGCACTACACATCACGGTGTAATTTGAGGATAAGTTCATCGCCAGGGTACTGATAGATGGGGTTCAAGTCTCAACATATGCCCACTGACTACTTTGAAAAGATTAGGTAAGGACTACACGAGATACGGATGGAAAACATGTATGTGAACGTATTTGATAGATCTCAAAGAGCCACCATTGGAGAAATCATCCTCAGCCTACACATGGGCCCTACCTGGTTTGATGCCGAGTTCCAAGTGGTGGATATATACGGTACCTACAACCGATTATTGGGACGACCATGGATATATGCTGTCGAAGCAGTAGCTTCAACCCTGCATCAGGCTGTGAAGTTTGAATGGAATCATCGGGAGGTAACTACTCATGGAGATGGAAGTAACCCCATCTACACCAATCATACCGTTCCAATCATCGAAAATAGGAAGAAGCTTTGTGGAGAAACATACCATCGCATTGAGCGAGTCAACGCAATTCAAAAGGGCCGATTATGGAGCAAAAAGATAAAAAGCATACTGATATGGACAGGGTATGAACCTTGCAAAGGTCTCGGTAAAAACCTTCAAGGGATCACCAAACTCGTACAACAGCAGCGTCATGGCACAACTTTTGGGCTCGAATATGAATATACTGGGCAAGAATACCAGGATTGGTTGCCACCATGGCGTGGTCCTTATTATCCACTGGTACCTCCTACCAGACGTTCAGTCAAGCTGACATGATGTGAGTATCTGAGGAAGATGAAATCTTAGCTAGCATTAGGAAGCTATTTCTAGATGAAGAAGCTATGGGATGTAGTTCAATAGTTGAGGAGAAGGAAGAGGAGGAGGAGGAAGACCTTACCATTTGGACGGAGAAGAAAGGTGTTATTCTCAAGAACTGGACTGTTGCACCATCCCGGGCCCGTCGAGCTCCTGGGTAGCCTGGCAAATTAGCATCAATTATTTTTAAAATAGTTTTGATAATTTGAGACATTTTTAGTATTTTGTTTAGAAATAATTGCTCGAGTCATCGAGCCACACTAGTTGACATTTTTAAAAAAAATTTATTAATGTATTACTACTTTTCGTATTTATTATTATTCTTTGCATCTCCTTTACAGCATTATTATTACTTATCCCGATGAACTTATGACTGTGACACGTAATGAGATAATACAACATAAGGATAGTGATTCAGAGGATCTGGAAGATGATATAATACCTAAGGAAACTATCAGAGAAGTGGAAAACTTTGAAAACAAACCAAAGTCTAATTTGGAGGAAACTGAGGTAGTTAACTTAGAAGATTCCGAAAAGGTCAAGGAAACACGCATCAGAATTCACCTATCATCGATAGAGAAGGAAGAGTATGTTAGATTTCTAAAAGAGTATAAAGATATCTTTGCATGGTCCTACAATGATATGACTGGTTTGAGCACATCCATAGTGGCTCACAAGCTACCCACTAATCCTATGTGTCCACCGGTAAAGCAGAAGCTTAGTTTTGCAGGAAATTCGTGAGGTGACCATCTACAAACGGGAGCAATCTTCGCTTCGGTTTCCGTATGTTCACATCCATTGATGTAATTGACTATCAGCAATTGACTACCTTTTACTCTACGACCGTTCGAACATCTGCCTCATACACTCGTAACATCCAAAACTTGCATTCATGAATCCACCTAAAATTGTTCATTACTTACAATATTATCTTACCCAAGTGAACTTTTTCAGAATGTACGACCATTCTTATAACAAATCTGTCGGTTTTGTTCATCGTTGGATCCAAAACTACGCACGGTCTGATTCCCGTAATACCAGGTATATGTAAGCAACTCAGGAACCAGGGTTCGGCCCCCTTTTTTAAATCACATCATTCCCCATTCAATATGGCCAAATTTGGTCATCATTTTTTTTTGCATGACAACTCTTTCATCATTTACGGGTAAAGAAGGGCAGCTGTTGATACTCAATTTTTCCTTCACTTTTTTTTATAGTACATTAATTTTTAACATGTCATTTTGCATCATTATTTGATTTAAAAGATTTATATAAGTAGTTTCCATAATTTTCCGCAATTTTAGAGCTTTAAAATCAATTTTTCTTGCATTTAAATTAATTAAATATTTATTAATTATCCCTTTAAATAATGTATGATGACTTAATCATCCAAATTTGTTATTTATACCCACATACATGTTTTAAAATATTTTTACTTTATTTTACATAATTGCATTCATATTTCTAAGATATTTACATAATTTGCAGTAATAACCTATATTGTACACATAATTGTATTTATTATATTATTTGTGCTAAAATAGTATTTCTTATATTTTTATAACATTAAGCTATTATTTTTAAGTATTTTACTACATAAATAATATTTTTATCATTTATTAATCATTTTTCATAATTTAGTTTTGATAAATTTCATGTATTAAATTATAGCCCGTCTCTAAGTCAATTTCGGACCACATTAGTGGCCCAAATACCCCTAAAATCCCTGGCCAATCTTGCAGCCCAAACCAAATGACCCTTAATCTCAACACGGTCGTGCCTCTTTGAACCAACCCACCCTACTCGATTTATAATCTTGGTCGTTGATCTCTCAAGATCAACGGCCCACAAATACCCTACGCTTTTGTATTACCCAACCCCAAAATCCTAATCCCCATGCCCCTGAGACAGCCACCTCTATATTCTCTCAACTTCCCCCCTCCATCAAGAAACCCTAACAGTCGCCTCTTTAAATTACCTGTCCTAATCATGTTGATAATGGGACTCCACTATTATTTGCTTATCATATATGTATTTCTTCACTACTAATCATACGTTTATGGCATTACATAGGTACTTTCTCAATTTTGGCAAGTACCCTCTCTGTATCAGACTTGAATCGACTTCAACCTTAGAGATTTGGACAATATTTTGTCCATATACACGAAGAGAGCCGTAATTCTTCACACTAATTGGCCGATTTTGAGTATCGAACCCTAACTAGGGTTTAGAGTTTGATTTCCTTCATTTTTGGTTACTTTACTAATTGCATGTGATATTTTACTTTTTCTTGGTTATGTTTTCTTGATTTCTTCCTTCTTTTCTCACCTAATTCAGTACTATATAAACCCCTACCATGATTCCTTTTAGAAGAACCTTAATCACTGTACTCACACTCTCACTAGTCTTATAGTACTATTCTAAATCTCAAGCTCTTGGCTGGCTGAAAGCCAAGGACACCGGAATCCAATTATTTGACTTCTCTTAGTGCAAGCACTGCCCGAGGTTCACATGAAGCCCTTAAAAACTCTGACACACTGAGAATAGTGGGTTTTCTTATGTTCTCTCCGAGTTACTAATAAGCAAGTTGTCGGCTCTTAATCTCTACCTAATTAGCTCGTTAACTATGCAAATTGGTAAGTAATGAGACTCTTGAGATTTCATTCTCTTTTGATTGTATTCATGTCTTTCAGGCCCTTGTGATTCAATATAATGTTGCACCTCTATTCGTATTCATGGTTGTTCTCGTTATCCTATACCCATGTGTTTTGGGTATCCGAACTTTAACGACCCGACTGGTCATTTTGAACAACTTCATCTGGTTCGGTAGTTTGAGATCACGAGTAGCTTCATATTATGTGTATCGACTTGCGTGCGTAGTCCGATCTTGAAATCAAAAAGATTTTATGTGAAAACATGTAAAATATAGTAATATCTAGAGTTAAAATTTGGTTTTTAGTTGAATTTGGTAAATATTTTTGATAAACGGACCTTGTTATGTCTTTCTACAATCTCGAGAGGCCCACGGTAAAATATGGGAGTTGGGCATATGCCTGGAATTGAATTTTGGGGTCCCTGGCCTTAGGAAACAAATTTTGAAGAAAATTGTTGTGATGGTTTTTAAAGAAAATAAAGGAATGAATTAATGTTTGAACTCATTGTTATCGGTACCGTATTTTGGTTTTGAAGCCTAATACAAGTTCGTTATGATATTTAAGTCCTATCTGCGAAATTTGGTGATAATCGGAATTGATTTGACGTGATTTGGATGTCCAGTTGAAAAGTTAGAAAATCATGAGTTTTGAGGTTAAATTCATAATTTTTTTGTTATTTTGATGATTTGATCACATGAGTAAATCCGTATGATGTTTCTAGACTTGCGTGCATATTTGGTTTGGAGCCCCTGGGGCTTGGGTGAGTTTCGGATAGTTTTAGGCTATGTTGCGCTTGTTTTTTGGATGCTTCATCGTTGTTTCTTCAAGCAAAAATGATACCACATTGATCAAATGAGATCCAAATTTAGTTATTGTTGAAGCATCAGATCCATATCGAAATTATGGAGTCATAGGCAAAAGAATCATTGAATTTGGACATTGTAAGAGGAAGTTATGCTCATTTTCGTGTCGGAAAAATTGCTAGTTTCTAGTGTGGTCGCAAAGGCAAACTTTTTCATCGCAATTGCGATGCCCAGTTCGCAACTGCAAAATATTTGTCACAAATGTGACTTCTACTAGCCCTTCCTTGTTCGCAAATTGCGAGGGTTCGCAATTGGATCGCAAATGCGACATCTGAGGCCTGTTAAGTGAGAATTTTTACGGGATTTTCACTAATTTTTCAACTTTCTCTAATCCTAAACCTCCATAGGAGATTTTCCAAAGACCCAAACTTCTCCAAATCATTGGTAAGTGATCTATAACTAATTCCTTTCATTACTTAACAACTTTTAACAAGATTTCAACTAAAAATCTAAAGTTTTATGGCAAAAATTGGGATTTTTGAGTGGAGATTAAGATTTTCAAATTTTGAGGATTTAGACCTCTATTTGAGGTCAGATTTCAAAGCCAATTGAGTATTTGGTTTCATGGATGAATGGGTGTTTGGTTTTTGTAAAATTTTGTCGGGTTGCGAGGTACGGACCCGAGGAGTTGACTTTTGTTGACTTTTTGCAAATTGTATAAGAATCATAGTTTTGTCAATTGAAATTGTTTTCTCTTACATTGCTTGATGTAGTCAAGTTATTTTTGGCTAGATTGAGCAGAGCGTTGATGAATTGGTAAAGGAAAAGCTAAATTAAGTAATGAATTGGCCGGATTGAGGTAAGTATCTTGTCTAACCTTGTATGGGGAATTTCCCTTTACGATTGAGTCTTCTATGGTGATTGTAGTTCGTGTGCGGGGTGGAGAGTGCATGCTCAGACTTATTTGTGGAAAATTGGTCTTTTAGGGTTCTTAGGTCTTTATATTCATTGTTTATAGATGTGTTCTTGACATGACTGAGTTTCTTATTTACTAGTTTCACCTCTACATGCTTAATTGGAATTAATTGCTTCATGATTTACTCTTATTGCCTAATTGATTCCTATTTAATTTAATATAAAAATCTCGCCTCTCCTATTGTCGTGCTATCTTTTCATATATGTTTGTCTTATTTGAGAACTATTATTTTTCCTCCTAAAATTTTTTATTCTTAAGTGCAGCTAAGATCACCTTTCCTTAAGTTAAATTGTCGAATATCCTCGAAATTGTCCAACTTTCAAAGGAATTTAGATAACCTATATCTTTGTTGACTTACCTATATTTGGGACTGCACCCGGTATATTCTCCTGTACTAGATATTTACTTTTGGACAACGGATCGATATTCTGGTAGATCCCCCTACTCATTTATGTTTGGGACTTCGGGACGATATCTTGGTAGATCCCCCTATTGCTATCACTGTGCTCTGAGCTGTTATTTCCAGTGATCCTATCCCGGTGTAAACATTATATGTGTTGTCCGCTATATTCCTTATACTTACTAACTGGTATGTACCATGTTAGGGCACTTGCACAAGCATACACGTGGCTAAGGACCCTAATATATAGGAGGCTCTTTAAGATTTCTGAGTATAGACGTACACCCTCGCTATTTGCCTTCCATGTGAGAACAACTCCTTTGGAGGGATTTTGGGTCGTGACATGAACCTACTTGGATTCTGAGTTTTGATGCATACCTATTTTATGTGTGTAACTTGAATGATTCCCATAAGCCTGCTCTATTATTCTGATTACCTATTATTTGTTATGAGTCCTCTCATATTCCTTGCCTTGGATTCTTGTACTGAAACTCTTAGGGGATTATCTCTTACCCAGAACTCATTTGAGTGAACTTTTCTCCGATGAATACTTTATGTATGTTCTACTGTTTTCCTTGCTTTATGCTTACATGAACCTTATGTGCCAATTACTGTCTCAGTGTTTAAGTTAAACATGTTGCTTTTTATCCTGCACTCTTTAGTATTTCCTAAAACTTCTAGTTACATTTCACTATACTTAGCTTCTTCTATTATGCACAGTCAACTAGCATAAAGTTGATATGCTTTTTTACCATGAGTTCTTTAGATTTTAGACCCTTTGTGTTAAACACAACATATTAGGCTGCTTATTGATTTATATAGATCATGTCTACTAGCCTGTCTTCTATGAGTACTAGGATTTCATGTGAATGACTCTGTTATACTATCATGTCTAAGAATCTTAGGTCTAAAGTCCCTTTTAGACTAAGTTTGGATCATGTTTTACTGTAAAATTATTTTCTGGAAAACTTCGCATGCTTATCTTGTATTCTTACCCTATCAATCCCAATAGCATGCCTCCTCAACTCAGTTAATGTTGCATATGCTGTATTATTTTTTTGTTATGAACCTACTCTATCATTCCTTAGGCCTAAGCTATTCTAGAAAGGTGACATCCTCTATTGATTCTCCAGCATTCGTAATTAGATCCCTTGCTGGAAATTATCTTAAGTTATTTTTAACATTGTTAGTATTTGAAATCTCTTTTAGAAATAGTCTGCTATCCTATGTTGATCAATCATGTCCCCTATGACTAAAAATGCAAACATGAACTTGAATTATGTGTGTCCTACCAATATGCCACACGATTTTGTCTATGGGTCTTGGGAGTAATCAGCTTTACAGTCCTAATAAAATAAGTATGTGGACTTATTGCTTTGTTCTGTTAATCCAGCATATAGTCTACTGCTTGTGTAACCATGTCCTTCTTTTGGGCTTGGTATCTGGTTCTATGTGTTGTTGGGCCTGGATGTTGGATTCAGACTTAGTAGACTGATCTTATGAGCTGAGAACTCGAGTCTATTGGAGCTATTAAATGCCTGGGAAATATTGGGTTGTCGATACTGGGCCTATAAGTAGGTCTGTAGTGGGCTTCTTATATAATTATTCATATTTGATTATCTCGCGTGGGCTGTAATAATCTATAAATTGAACAATTGGGGATTTAGTAAAATTGGGGAAGAAAGGGTATACTAGTACTTGTATTAATGGGTAGAAAGCATGCCTATAGGAGCTATGTTATTTATTCACTATTTACTTTACATATTTGATGTCATGAGTAGAAACCTTGCCTATAGGAGTCACACGCACACACCTCACCAAAACATATGCTCTTTCTATTATCTATCTTGCCCGTTTCTACTATTTTGTGTCCTTAGGGCGTTGTAATATTTTACTTACCTAGATGTCATGCCTATAGGATTTCAAAATAATAAATCCGTCAACCACTTCAATTACTTTTAGTGTGCTGCTTATTTAGACACCATGGCTATAAGGTTCTAATATTCCAACCAACTGTCCCCCTTTGATTTTTATATCATACTGTCGAATCGGCATTAATAACTCAGAAATATGACTATTTTCATTGACGCTTTACGCAAATAATTAAATATCATGCCTATAGGACTTGCAACAGTTAATTTGCCTATGCGCTAATCTAAAAATTGCAGCACTACCCATATACTATTAGAATCTAGAACCGTTTAGAAATCATGCCTATAGGATTTGTAATTTGCCTGAACAATGCTCATATATATAACGCTAGAAATCAGAATCACTTAGAGACCATGTCCATAGGACCCATAACGATCTAATCTGCCTGTACATTAGTGTAAAAATTATTATATTACTTGTTCAATACTAGAACAATATAGAACCATGCCTATAGGATTTAATGATTCTAATACATCTTAATCTTGTCTATTACTTGAACTGCCCGCGTGCATTTGTTGTCTATGTGTGGAGTCTAACCTAGGTCTTTAATTGTATTTACATGAAGTCCTATTTGTTTTGAATATCGCCTAGTTTTATCATTTTTGAGCAGCCTAAGTAAGTCTAGAACCACCCAAATAGAGGTCTAAAGCATCTTAGACCATAGGCATGGGATGGGTAGCGCATGCATAGGATACGATCTAGAATTGAATTAGAGCACCTTTAAGTAAACAACTTTAACATAGTGATTAGTAGCAGGAGATGATAGTTTGTGCCCCTGAATAATATGAGCAACCCCGTACCTTAAGGGAGTTGCAAAGTATTATCTATGTTGTATTGGGTGATCCTTTAAGCTAAAAAACTTAGCTCCCCCCCCCCCTTTCTTTATGTATTTGTTACCTACACTTAGTCGTTTAATATAGACCAATGGAGTTATATAATTGTATTCATTAAGATTTGTACCAATTCCCGTGTGCAATAATAAAACTCTTTGACTTTTACATTTCTTTTGTCATATGATCACTTAGCCAATGACATAATCCACAGTGTTAAGTTTGGCTGGGACACACAGTTGTGGACCTCAAAGAGTGCCTAACACTTTCGCTTTTAGGTAATTTGAGCCCATACTCGATCTTTGATGACATTGACTAGTTAAACAGAGTTATTTTCATTATAGGTACCCTAACGCACCTTAAAAATCGCTAGGTGGCGACTCTTCTCTTTTAGTGCCCTCCTCCATTTAAAAGAGTTGTCACACGTCGAAATCCGTTTTCACATGAAAAAGGGGCGCGATAGTCGATACTTCTCCTCACTAACTATACCACAATTCTCAACCAAAACTCACCGCACGATTCCCTAGTATAAACCAACCGCCCTAAGGCCCATAAAATGTTGTATCCCTTTTTAAGCACCCCAAAAGTCCCACAACCGAGATACCCATTCTAAAGAGACCTTCTCTTCACCTTCCTGATACTAAAATGTAGAATCTATAAGGTTATAGAAATGCCACAAGTCTCTACATCATCCAAATGTAAATCTCAGATCCTAGCCATTTACCAATTCGAAATTCTCAATTGCTACATATAAACCTTGAATCCATTAGAACCATTCTCGAGAGTCATCTACTCAGCTCAAATCTCAATTGCACCGCCCAAAGCGGGCCAAACGACTTTTGCCCCATTAGCACGAAGACACCTAAGCAAGTAACCCCACCTTAATGCAAGGCAGAATACATAACTGGACCCTTAAACTTAACCTTTTTTGTCACTTGGACACTTAAATATAGAGTTGTTCCTATTAGGCCCTTCAACTAAGCCACATCTATGCCAATTAGATACTTTGTAGTGACATAATCGAGTGCGTGGGGAAAGACGCGTGAAAATGAGAAAAAAGTTATGGATTATTATTGTTATTGTTATTGTTATTGTTATTGTTATTGTTATTGTTATTGTTATTGTTATTATTATTATTGTTGTTATTGTTATTATTATTATTATTGTTATTATTATTATTATTATTATGACATTCTAATATATTATTCCACTTAAAGCCAACTTTTACCTCACATTCTATTTCTCTTCTTCTTCTCGTGAACCCATCATTTATCCTCTTAATATTTTTTTAAAAAAGAAAGTATAGTGTACATGGATTTGACTATTCTCATTTTGCATGCTTGTTATCTTTGCACGGCACTTGTAAGCTATTGGAATAAAACTTTACAAACTAGAACGCACAAGTGGTTGATAGAAGTTGCATTTTGATATTAACAACTTTTAACAAAAATAGTACTTCAGCAAAAGAGCAAAGCTGTCAAATACATAAATGCAGCTATTTCATAAGCAAAGAAGAAAGCGTTAAAAGCTATCAAATACACAAGTGTAGCTAATTACATATCCAATAATTTTTATAAAAGTTTTTGTCAGATGGTCTACAAAGTGTCTAATTGGCACATATGTGGTTTAGTTGAAGGGCCTGATAGGAACAACTCTATGTTTAAGTGTCCAAGTGACAAAAAAGGCCAAGTTTAAGGGTCCAATTATGTATTTGGCCTTAATGCAACCATTCAAATTCCTACACCATGTGCACTACGTCCGTTAAAAATAACAACTCAAATCGTTCCATGATTTCCATATACCTATAAAGTGTAATGCAACCCGTATCCAGAAATTTCCTTACTCAGGTCATCCGCGAACTTTTCCTCTGCAAGTCATATCGGATTCACAAGCATATCTCAAACCGAAACCAATACAACAGCTAACCGCAATCAACTCGTCAATAGCAAACTCCCCCACTTGGATTAAATCCAAGGAATAAATCATCTAATAACTTACAATAGCCATTCCTTATATTGTCGTAATGCCGCAGTAAGGTTAAACTAAATCCTTCATAAGCTCATGTAACACAAACCATCTAATTCCTCACATCATCTGCAAATCTCGCATTTACCCTAGAAAAAGTCAATCCAGCTCCCAAAAGCGATGCAAACTCAAATTGTAACACATATAATTCACTGGTAAAAGAGAACTCTCTACAAAATAACATAGGGATCACGCAACCTTAGGACCCCCGTAGGAGATAACCCACCTGCTCTACCTCAAACTGACATCTCCCTATACCCGTCCACAATTACAACTACTATGCAATCACTTAATCTTCCTGATTCTAAACTCATCAACAAAACATGAGAATTTAATTCGTTCCACGGTTAAACAACATGAAAGATCCTCTGACTATACATCAAATTAAGATGGAAATCAAGCACCCAATAGTCCTTTCTACATCTCAAGCAAACTTTTCTCGTCACATTTGAACAATCTGAACATATCCCGCAGTCACATCATACTCATCACATAGTCATCCAATAAATTCCACTAATAGGAACACTAACAGACATATAAGTCCAAAAGCAAGTGCTCACACAATCGAAATTTTCGTGCTCAAGCTACAGTCAAAATCCAGCCTCACGTCCTCCAGACTGGCCCATCATCAGCACACCAAAATCACATCTCGCACCTCATCCATGGAATCATACGCCGTCGATGCATAGCCAATATCGAGCGCTCATGTGTGCATACGAATGCGTGAAAGGAATTCAAAGAGTTACACTTGAATATGAATCGATGTCGCACGATAAGGAAAGAAAGATGAGAAGTATATCTTAAATGTCCTGTAGCCTCTCGAAGATAGGTATGGACGACATCATGCCAATCTGCAAGACTCTACAAGACACTTGCTCATGATTTGTAGAACCTATGAACATAGAGCTCTGGTACCAATCTGTCACGACCCAAAATCCAATTAGTCGTGATGCCACCTTAGCTAACCTGCTAGGTAAGATAACTAACAACTATCCAATTCCTATAAAATCAATAGAATAATTAAATAGGGAAGTTACCTAAATCTCATACATTTCCCAGGAACTGATAGTACAAATTATGAGCTTCTAGAATAGAGTTTACAAAGCTAAAATGAAGTAAATACATCATCTGTTTGAAAAGTACATAAACAGGGTTGTATGAACCTAAGGCTACCTTGAACAAGATGCAGCTACAACCAGAACATAGGTACGTCTTCAAATCCAGCTACCGCCGAACACAGCAACATCAACAATCTACATTTGCAAGCAAGATGCAGAAGTGTAGTATGAGTACAACTAACCCTATGTACTCAATTAGTTACAAACCTGATCTTAGGTTGAAAGTAGTAAAGGGGTGGAACAAAGGTCGAGTCCAATACCAATAGCCATGAACAGTTCATAACAACGTAAAGCAAGTAATAAAAGAAGGTAACTCGGAATTCAAATGCTCAGCTTATTCATAATTCTGGGAAATAGTTCCGATTTTCAAGTATATTAGTGAAAATCCAAATCTTTTATCGAAATCGTCAAAAATATGAGTGAGTTTGAAAACTGTAATTTTTCCCAAAAACCTTTTAATAGGTAAATATTTCATTTTAAGATGAAGTACGTATCTATGCCTACATGTCAAGATACAGGTAAAATCATGATTGTCACCAAAATCGGGCAACAGAAGGAAATGCACCTCTATGCATGTATCTCAAGTACACATGTCAGATGCAATGTCTCTCGGTGATGAACTCATGTACTCACACTCTCAGAGTAATCAATCTCGATGCCTCACATTTCTCTCTTACCGTGCTCAAAACTCAGCATTGTACAATACTCGTTGCAGCATGCAACTCGATCTACACACACACATATATATGGCCATAAGGCTCGTTGTCGCGTGCAACCCGATCCATGTACATATATATAATCAACTGCGCTCACTGAGGGTGTGTACAGACTCCAGAGGAGCTCTTTTACCCCAAGTGCTATATCGATATGGCTTGCAGCCAAATCCTATAAAATCACTCTCACTCAGGCCCTCGGCCTTACTCGGTCATCAAACTCTCCAGTCTCTCGGGATCACAATGCCATGAATCTAGCCCAAAATGATGATATGATCAGTAAATGATAACAGAGGCTGAGATATGATATGTATATGAATGCGTATAACTGAGTATGTAAAGAAATGAAAGCAGATAGCTCAACAGAAAAAATGACCTTAGTGGGTCCCAACAAGATAAGCATGCAACCTCGGCATGGTTTCTAACATGTATCACACCTCAATAGCTCAAGTACGTAGGAATTTCATGGTTACAAGTAAGATTAGGTAACAATTTAGTACTACAAAAAAAACGGAGTCATAACTTACACGGTGCACGCCCACACACCTGTCACCTAGCATGTGCGTCACCTCAACACTAATCCCATAACATGTAATTCGGGGCTTCATACACTCAGCACCAAATTTAGAAGTGTTAATTACCTCGAACAAGCAAATTCTAATACCGAGCAAGCCAAGCGATGCACCAAGAATGCCATCCTGCGTGTATCAACCTTCGAACGGCTCGAAACTAGCCAAAGAAACTCAAATACATCAAATAAATCCCGGTGAAACAATTCCAAATGATAAAGATCGAATCCTTAATCAAAAATCAAAACCGGCCAAAAGTCACACCTAGCCCTGCACCTCAGAACCTTAATAAACTTACAAATCCGACAACCCATTGAATTACGAGTCCAACCATACTAGTTTCACTCAAATCCGACTTCGAATCGATGTTCAAAACTCAGAAATTCATATTATGAAACTTTAGGTCAAAACCTCCAATTTCCTCTTTAAAATTCAACAACCAAAGTCTAGAATTGAAAATAGATTCATGAACTATAATCAAAACCGAGTAGAGAAGACTTGCACCACTTCATATGGTAAAAATTGCTTCAAGTTTGCCTCAATCCGAGCTCCATAGCTCTAAAAATGTAAAAATGACTGAAACCCTCGAAATAGAGTACTTTATAATCTGCCAAGGCTTTTCTCTTATAAGAACACGGAAAACCCACCGTGTTAACTATAAACAAAATAACCTGCCACTAAAACACTCTATGTGTTCGTAGCACAACCCTTGCGAACGCGATTCACAATAGATCTGCCTTACGCGATCGCATAAGCTACTTCGCGAACACGAAGACATACTTCCTAGTCCAGCTTCTCATCTCTGCCCTACGCGAACGCAGTCATAAGGGCACGAAAGCGATGCCCAAACCTTACAAAGGCTCGCGAACATGATGCCACTGGCACGAACCCGATGAAAGAGAAAGGCCAACTCCTCTAATATACTACTTGATCGCGTGCCAATCTTCGCGATCGCGAAGAAGGTTTGAAACACCAACAAATAGCAGCTACCAGCAGTGAAAACATGAAAAAAAAAATGATCCGAAATCAATCTGAAACACGCCCGAGCACCTCAGGACCCCGTCCAAGTATAACAACAAGTTTCGTAACATAACACGGATATACTCGAAGCCTCAAATCACACATAACAACATCAAAATGACAAATCGCACCTTAATCAAAATCTAGGAATTTTAAATTTTTAAACTTTCATATCTCGTGCTGAAACATAGCAAATCAACCTGGAATAAACCTAAATTTTACACAAAAGTCCCAAATAACATAGTAAGCTATTCCAACTCCTGAATCCACAATCCGAACCCGATAGCCAAAAAGTCAACTCTCGGTCAAACTTTTGAACTTTTTAAACCTTTAAATTTTCAATTTTCGCCAAGCTGAAACCTTCTAGAAACATCCAAATACGAATCCTGACATACGCCCGAGTCTAAAATTACCATCAGGACCTACCGGAACCATCAAACTTCTATTCCGGGTTCAAATTCACAAAAAGCCAAACTTGGACAACTCTACCAATTTAAAGCTTTCTCATTAAGTATCGTTCTTCCAAATTATTCTGAATAACCTAAAAACTAAAATCGATGATTCACACAAGTCATAATACATAAAACGATGCTACTCAAGACTTCAAATAGCTGAACGAGATGAAAATGTTCAAAACGGCTGATCGAGTCGTTACAAAGGGGTGTAATGCCTTAGAGTGATTCTTGTTGTGCATCATGTGTTGGAAATATTTGATTACTTGAATTGGCATTTGTTGTTCCTAATTGATTTCATTCACATTTTAACTGTGTTCTCATTACTTTGTCGTTTTAGCACATGTTTATTTCTTGTTGCCATTTGATGTTCCGTTGTTAGCCTTATATTGATGTTCTTTCCGTTGTTAGCTCCAAATTTATATGCTTACACGGGTTATTGCCTAGTAGGTATTTCGACTTACCTCGTCATTACTCTACCGAGTTTAGTTTTAATACTTACCGGGTACCGTTGTGGTGTACTCATGCTATGCTTCTGCACATTTTTGTGCAGATCCAGGTACTTTTGATCGTGTTGATTTGTTAGTCGTGTCTGTGCGGCTGGAGACTTCAAAGTATATCTGCTTGGCGTTCACAGGCCTCGAAGTCACCTTCGGATGTTATTTTTACTGCTATTTATCTTCATTTCAAAACAGTATTGTATTTAGAAATTCTAGTGTATGTCAGTAGAGCTTATGACTCGGGAATTTGTAGTGATTAGCGTCGTGTTGGCATGCATCACCTTTAAACTTCTCATTTCTATTAATTTTTTATTTATATTATCATGTTTAACTGGTTTAATTGTTGTACGTAATCGGCTTACCTAGTCTTATAGAGTAGGTGTCATCACGACGCCTATGGCGGGATTTTGGGTCGTGACCAATATAATCATATAAAATGCACCCAGTGGTGTGAAGTAGTAGTCAACGAAGTAGGTGAAAACCACGAAGTCTCTGATTCAATCTCAGGTTCAAAGGTCAAACGACAATTTTGCATTTTAAGCTGAAATAGCTGTACTTTTATTTCGTTCTCAATTTAAAATAGCTGTACTTTTATTTCGTTCTCAATTTAAGAGAAATGTTACTGCTTCGAATTCGAAGTAAAGTTAATAAGAAAAACAAAAAACAACCTATCAAAATAGAAACTTTAGGATTTATAATGACTCATAATTGTTTAAGTATTGAGATTTATAATGACTCATAATTGTTTAAGTATTGAGTATGTTTTCAAAGGAACTGTCTAATAGCCTATTTGGCCAAGCTTTTTTTTCTTTTTTTGGGGCCAAAAGTACTTTTTACCAAAAATTGAGGTGTTTGGCCAAGCTTTTAGATGGAAAAAAGTGTTTTTTGAGGAGAAGCACAAACAGTTTTTGAGAAGCAGAAAAAAGTATCTTCTCTCCAAAAGCATTTTTCTGATAAGTACTTTTGAGAAAAATACACTTAGAAGCAGTTTTCAAAGTCTTGGCCAAATACTAATTACTGCTCAAAAGTGTTTTTCAAATTAATTAGCCAAACACAAATTGCTTCTCACCAAAAGCACTTTTTTTAAAAGTACTTTTGAGAAAAATATTTTTCAAAATAAACTGATTTTAGAAGCTTGGCCAAACAGGCTATAAATATTGAGTCTATTCTCGGAGGAAACACTATCTGTAGTTTTCATCCTTAAAAGCCTTCGAAGAGAGACCATCACTATGAAATTTCCTTCAAATAGAATGCAATTCTCCATCAGGAGGATGTATTCAATGAGCCAGTTTTACAAGTTTGAATTCCAAAAAATAAATGGCCTATCGCTTCTCTCATCCTTTTTTTGTCCTTACAATGGCAGTGAACATGACACTGCATTGTTCATTTACCTTTTGATGTACATCTTATCAAGATATATAATGTACAGAGATCAAAGCAAATACGGAACAAGCTCAGCTGTGTCACGCTCACGCAGATATTACTTTACCTCCGAGCAATTATTCGGACCAACTGGTTCTCTCAAGCAGGTTGATATTGCCATAACAGCAGCTTCAATAGACGCATCTTCGCCCTGTTTCATACATCAGATTCATACAAGACGCCTTCAAAATCTAATTCAACTCTAAGGGAAAAGGAAAATTATTACCTTTTCTTTCCAATAAAACATGTTCCCGTATTGCCCTGCCAAACGGCTCCAGAAGCTACGTGGAATGTCAAGATCCACAGTAGCTCCAACATTGAAATTTAGTATGTTGCCTGAACAAATGCAGAAAGCACCGAAAGATAAGCAAACAGAACAATTGTAATCTGAAAAAAGAAGAATTTCTGGCATATTACCAAAGGTAGGATCAGCAACAAAAACTATAGTCCTGTCGTCCACTTGCCAAAAATCTTTGATAGCTAATCCTGTGAATATAGCATTTAAACATCATATTACACATCTAGCAAAAATTAATTAAGTTGGAAGATAAATTGGACACCAATAGTAACATATGTACCAGGTGTATCAGGATAGTTCTGAGCTAAAACTCTCAGCTTAAAACCAGTAACCTTTTCTATATCCGTGATTTCTTCTGCAAGTCTTTTCTCCTGCAGACTAGTAATAAATCATGAGATTCTTTTTCTTCGTACGAAAAGGAAGTTCTTGTAGTTCAAGCAAACATTAGTACGCATAGGATAAGATAGTATGCTCCTAATATAAACTAAACCTTAAGCCACTATATTAAAAGCTCCTAAACAGAGTAATGCACCAATGTGAAGAAACTACATTGGCAGTCAGCCTTATCTGTTTCCTTATGAAACTAGCATACCCCGAAAGACAAAACAAAAATAAAATGCAGAAGAACAACTAAAACTTATTTTCCAAAAGTGAGATCGAGAATCAAAGAGAATGCAACAAGAAAGCAAACTTCTACTTGCTTGTGGATTTAAAATTCAGACATTAGAAGCGCAAATTTCGCATATCCAAAGTCTTTTAGCAGAGAAAACAAACTAGAGGAAAGGCAAGGCAAGGAAGTATAATGTAAAGCATAAGCTACATGAAATTTCTCTAACAAAAAAGGGACCACATATCACACCTGACCATCTGAGAGGAAGCCAGCAATGTCAATAACCGGAGTAAACTCCTTAGGAAGCAATTCTGGCTTGTTAACTCCGACCTTTGCTTCAGCGATACCAACTCCTACAAACATAGCTTTCCTTTTCACTCAATATTTTAATCCAAGAAAAATAAGTGCAGAGGTATCAACACACACATTTCCTAGAATTTAGAACATATCCAGGAAAATATGTCCAGCGGTATTCTGAAGTGCATTCTATACTGCATCAGAAAATTATTCATTTCCCATTTATAGATGAAAAGAGTATCTGAAAACCTCAATAGAGTAACATTCTCTCTGGATGAAAAAAAATTGATATATAGGTGGCGAACTATGGAGCATAAGAACGAGGGCCAAATTGCTGTGATGCAAATAATAACAAAAACC
Organism: Nicotiana glauca; assembly: GCA_026770625.1. NCBI lineage: Eukaryota > Viridiplantae > Streptophyta > Magnoliopsida > Solanales > Solanaceae > Nicotiana > Nicotiana glauca. The sequence continues at coordinate 365,749 of MU782714.1, read as the reverse complement.
AACTGAAAAATTATGAATAATTTAATTAGGTTAACATCTTTCGACGTGATAGAAGATATCAACATTCCAATTGTTAACGTGTAGCTTGTAGGAGGCTAGAAGCTTAAGGTGTAAGATAGAACTTAATCTATGGAAAGTTATGCAGCAAGATGATTCCAGAATAAGTTCAAGTGCGTGTTCCATTCAACACTGTAAAATCAAGTTCACTGCATAATTCATTACAGAAAGCCTATCACGAGGTTCTGTTTTGAGGACTACTTTGGAAATTCCATCGGAGGCGTGTATTTGTCCAAGATTCCTCTACCCCATCCCACAAAATTCTGGCATCGCCTGAAATATGGCTTATTTATAGGGGTAACTAAGGGTGGAAAGATGAGCTTAATAAGATAATTTCAGGTCTCTACTTAAGAGTTTTGGATATTGGCTATTGAAGCCAGCAGTCTGTGTTCCCTTTGCTACAATTGAAAATTGATAGGATATTGCATATTGCAGAAGAAAAGCAAGCTATAGATAAGATCAGAAATTACATCAAACGTTAGATGCAGATTACAGGATTGCTAAGACAAGGAAACTTGGAAAAGCCTAGTTGGAGTTGACTATATGAATCCTATGAGTATTCATCATAGGTACATTAATTCTAAGCTGACCATGAACCTAAGAAAATTCTTCCTTTATCCTCATACTTCGCATCGGCTATACTTTGGGAAACTCATATAAGCATATTTATGAAATGGAGCACCCAAGGTTATTGCCTAGTGATCAATCAAGTGGGAGGAGAACCATGAGTTCTAACGTTCAAATCATAGCCGAAGCAAAGAACACTAGATGATTTATTCTCATCTGCCTAAGCCCTAGTGGGGCAGAGTTATCCGGTACGGATGCTGGTGGAAAGTTGCAGGTACCAGATGAGATAACTTAGGTGCACAGAATCTAGCTGGGACACCACCGTCATTAAAAAAATTGTCTTCATACTAGTTTCAAAATATAATTTGGTGAGCTTTGAATAATTCCGAGAAGACCTATACATCATACAAAACGGGGACAATCACAATTAGAATTCTTTTATGACATGTCAAAGTATCTACTACTTAGCTATAGCTACCAGATAATTCAGTGCTTACTCTGAATTCCTCAGAACTTAGTTTTGCAAATCCTTCCAACCTATCTAAGCTAATAATTCAAATGGCACAGCCAAAAAAAAAAATAGCAACATTACAAAAGAAATTCAGAGCAGTAAATTTACAGTTCTATCATTAGGATGCTAAACTACAAAATTAAGTCGAAATTTTAAGATTACTAGTAAGAACCCATTTGCAACAAATTATAGAAACACCAAAAGACAATGTCTAAAGCAATTATCAAACAATAAAATTTAAGGGAAAGGTAAATAACCTGTGAAGGAGAGAGCAAGAGCTAAAGAACCAGAGACCAAGAAATTCAAAGTCTTGGATGAAAATTCTGAAATTTTGGATAATTTAGGTGCTGAGTTTTCACTTCGGACTGAAATTCGGAAATGGGAATGTGATGCTTTGATGGGATGGATAGAAGGAGAGTAACAAATGTTGCGGAACGTGAGAGATGAAGGAAGATGGAAAAGAGGGGCCATTTTTAGTGCTAGTGTCTATTGAAATGCGCACGTATCCTCTATCTAGAATATTGTAATTTATTTGTATTCCTTTTAACTTTTCTTTTTTCTTGTGACTGAAACTTGGCCTATTGTTTGACGAGGAATAGAAATATTTTATGTACTTATATTAGTAAAAATTGTACGGGACACACTATTTGATCGCCTTCATTTAACTTATACCCATTGTTTTAAAAATTTTTAACTTCTACCCATTTTTTAAACAACTTTCCTTTCTCCTCCTCGTTCTCCTGCTGAAAGTTATATTAGCCCTCAACCTCTTTCTGAAGTTTGTGACTAAAGGTCCCTTCTTGATTGAATGGTGGAAATAGATGCGTTGAAGTAGAAGCTAACTGAAACTAACTGGTTTGAATAAATAAATCAGCTTATCATAAATCTGTATAAGTGCGTTGAAAATTTTTCGTTGTAGAAAAAATGCACAGATTGTTTATCTGTTTATGCTGAGACTAGCTGGTTTGAATCACATCGAAAACTCCTTTGTTTATGCCATCTCTTAACATTATCTGTTTTGATCGATTTTAGTTTAAGCCTCTGGGAAGCATGAAAACCATAAGCAGTTACAAATTAAAAACTTCAGCTCTAGAGCTGAAGTTCGCCAGTTACAAAATATAAACTTCAGCTTTAGAGCTGAAGTTTGCCAGTTACAAAAATAAAAACTTCAGCACACTTGCTACTTCAGGCTCGTCTACTAGAATGCTGAAGTTTTACGTGATTGACTTCGCTATTTCAGCTCCTGTATACTGAAGTTATGCGAAAAAGCGGGTACGCTTGCAATTTTTTTTTGCAAAGGGGGCACAAGTTAAAATGTGACACAAAAAGCGGGTATAGATGCAAATTAGGATTAGCAATTTAAGCCCGAACCCATTTAACCCATTCAATCCGTCTAAAGTTGGACGGGTTATTAATTCACTTATTGTTGAACTCAACCCGTCTTGATCCCGCCTATCTAAAGTTAGGCTAATTCTAGTCCAAATTGATATATGAGTAATTTTGTTAAATGTTTTTAAAATAATTTTTTTGTTTGATATTGTATATATGACTATATCAAAAGAAATTTATCTTATTTGACAATTAAATAATTCATAAGAATATAATACACATTAATTAAAGATAGATAAAAGTTGGAATTTTTACCTTCTATAGTAAAGGTTAACACCTTATTTATTTTAAATAAATACCATTTAAAAAAGTTATATTCTATAGATACCTTTTAATGTTTATAGAAAAATATCTAATTTTGGTTACCTCTTAGCTCCTACCCCTAAGCCACTAAATACGCTATTCAGTTACACTATTTTCTTTCTCTCTCTACTTTGATACATGTCATTTTCTTTCCCCATTCCTGAAAACACGAGTTACTATTAGAGCCAGATTCCTTTGAAGGAATAACAAATCTTGTCAAGTACGACTGGAATGTGAGGCCTGCTACTTGAGGCTCAATCTCATGGTTTCCTTCAATACCCATCATCGGAACTCTTGAGATCAGCGGCTCCATAAACCTACAACTCCAGTTTATTCAGTTCAAATTTCTCTCTTTGCTTCAATTAGGAATGCACCACAAAGAATCATATTCAGATTAGCTTGTTTCAGATCAACGACTTCCAATTTTTCACTTTATTTTCCATTTTCTATATCATAGGAATATATTATAGGCTTTGTAGCAGTTCATCATTCCATAATGGTATCAATTTGATGAGCACTCATGTATTTCATTGTATTCATTGTCATTTTTTTCATTGTAATTCAATGTATCTTGTTGTATTCCATGTATTTCATTGTATTCACTGTCTTTTTTTCATTATATTTCAATGTATCCCGTTGTATTTTATGGAAAATAGTGGCAGTGAACGTGTGCGGCTAAGTCAGTTGTTGGCGAGCTGGGGCCATGACATTGGTGCGGAGCAATGTCAAAGGCAAGGTTGGGCGCAATGCCATCCTTGGCACAAAGCAGCTGGGCGAAAATCAGGCACATGTTGTGCACAAACAGCAATTGGAAAACATGTGCAAAGCACATGGGAAGTAGTTAGCAGTTGCAACCTCTTCCAAGATATGTTGATCATGGCCTAAACATAGGGGCACATTTTTGTACTTGTCTTAACTTGTTTGCCCATCAGTTGGGGCTTGTCAACTAATTGTAGCCTATAAATATGTGCCTAGGCTGTCTAAAAACGGGCGAAAAACTTAGTCTAAGGCATTGTGTAGCCAAAATCATCTAAGTTATTTCCTAAGGGTGGGAAAATCATTTTGGGGCAGGGAATTAGGGAATTCTTTGTCTTGGCCATAGGGTTGGATATTGTGTTCTTGTATTCACATATTAATACGAGTTGGGAAGAAATTCTTGTATATCGTGTGTGCCTTTATTTACTGTTTTTGCTGCATATTTTCATTCTAAGTTCAAAATGTCCCTAAAATAAAACTAAGTGTTGGAAAAGCTGAAATCAAGGTTGGGCTTGATTGCCGCACGGAGGTGAACCTCGGGCAAAATTCGAGTGACATAAATCACCCATATGACAACTGGTATCGGAGCGTGGCTGGATCGGCGCGAAGACACAATATTCAGTGGCTGAATTTTGTGAAGAATGGATGGTGGCAACGCAGAACTGAGGGAAAAGATTGTTGCATTAGAGGCACTCGTCAGAATTGTTGATGGGGATCAATCTCTGACTATCGTGACTCATCTCGCCTATATTGAGGCCGAGATGAACAGGCTGAGTCAGGAGTGTACAGGTCTAAAAATAGAAAATGGTTGCTGCATTGTGCTGTTGGCAATGATAAAGCACAGCGTGGGGCAGATCGTACCAAGGTCAGAATTTCGGAGCCTAAAGAGTTTAATGGTACAAGGAGAGCCAAGAAACTCAAAAACTTCCTGTGAAATATGGAGCAGTACTTCTATGATGCTAAAGTACAAGATGAAGACAAGGTTACCATTAAGACTATGTACTTGGTGGACGATGCAAAACTTTGGTGGCGGACACGTGTAGCAGATGATGTAAATGCTGGTAGGCCGAAATTTGACTCTTTGGGAAGGGCTGAAGAAAGAGTTGAAGGATCAATTCTTTAATAGCAATGCGGTATGGATTGCTCGAGATCATTTGAAAAAGTTGAAACAAACTGGAACGGTCAGGGAATATGTCAAAGAATTCAGTTCTTTGATGCTGGATGTAAGCAACATGTCTGAGGAAGACAAGATGCATAATTTCCTTTACGGGTTGCAGTCGTGGGCGCAAATTGAACTACGAAGGCAGAATGTGAAAGACCTTCCTAGTGCCATTGTTGCTGCAGATGCATTGGGTGATTTCCTGTTATGACAAGATGGTTCTGATTTCTCTACTACTTTAAAGTCCAAAAATGGGATAAAGGACAAGGCAAAAGAGTGGAGGAAAACCGGAAATGACAAGGGCAATGCTGTTGAGGGCAATGGCAATGAAAAGGGAAAGCAATGTACTGGACCTTCGACAAACAAGGGACAAAATAGAAAGTTTGATGGTTGTTTTATTTGCAAAGGACCACACATGGCGAGGGACTGTCCAAGAATTGAACAGCTTTCGGCATTTTTTGCTGAAGAAAAGAGTAAAAATGAACCAAACAAAGAAGAACATGAGCAAGCAACAGCATATTTAGGGCCTATGGTGGTGCTGAAAAATGCGGAAGATACTTCGTCGAGGACGACAAATTCTTCGGGTGCGGGTGGTTTGTTAGCCCCTTAACAAAGGTCCTCGGCAGGTGTGGGTTGTGACAAGTATTTTTATGATAGACTTGGCACACAACCTAAAAATTGGGACAATATCATGACGGGAAGCTCGGCATGGCGGACTACGTGGGGTTTTGACAAAAGCACCTTGAACGGAAGCAAGGTGCATTTTACTTAGACGTGCAGGTTGGCAAAACAATGGCAAGGCAAAGCCAAGTCAAAGTAGGGGGCAAAGATATGGTAAGTCAAGGCAAGGCAAGGCAATGTGGGACAAACAATAACAATTGATGCCGGCAAATTTAATCAAGTTGGGGGCGACTTGACATAAGCGGGCAATTATGGAAGTGAACGTGTGCGGCTAAGTCAGTGTTTGGCGAGCTGGGGCCATGACATTGGGGCAGAGCAGTGTCAAAGGCAAGGTTGGGCGCAATGCCAGCCTTGGCACAAAGCAGCTGGAAAACATGTGCAAAAAAAAATGGAAAGCAATTAGCAGTTGCAACCTCTTCCAAGACATGTTGATCATGGCCTAAACATGGGGGCACGTTTTTACACTTGTCTTAACTTGTTTGCCCATCAGTTGGGGCTTGTCAACTGATTGTAGCCAATAAATATGTGCCTAGGCTGTCTAAAAACGGGCAGAAAACTTAGTTTAAGGCATTGTGTAGCCAAAATCGTCTAAGTCATTTCCTAAATGTGGGAAAATCATTTTGGGGTAGGGAATTAGGGAATTCTTTGTCTTGGCCATAGAGTTGGCTATTGTGTTCTTGTATTCACATATTAATACGAGTTGGGAAGAAATTCCTGTATATCGCGTGTGCCTTTATTTACTGTTTTTGCTGCCTATTTTTATTCTAAGTTCAAAACGTCCCTAAAACAAAGCTAAGTGTTGGAAAGGCTGAAATCAAGGTTGGGCTTGATTGCCGCACGGAGGTGAACCTCGGGCAAAATTCAAGTGACATAAATCACCCACGTAACAACTGTATTTACTCTCTCGCTATATGCCATGAATATATTCATATATTTTTTTTAAATATAATATATGTATTCATATGTATTATATAATTTCTCTGAAGATTGTTATGTTTTTGAAATATTTTTCGGTTGAGAATCTTTTTTATAACTGAAAATACAAAATTTGTGTGTTATAATTGAGTTTGTTGAGTTATATTAGGAGTCTATTATGTTAATTGATTCACTTTCTGTTTAAAAACAATGTAATTCCCTGTTTCACGCAGTGAATACAGTCGAATACAATAATTTGTCCAGCTAAAATCTCATGTTTCACGCCATGAATACAGTCGAATGCACTCGAATACAACAACCGATTAGCTAGACTTCCCTGATTCACGCCTATTTTTGCTACTGTATTCATGAATACAGTAGCTTAAATACATCTAATACATCTTATAACAACAAAAAAATGTATCTGCAATCCGTAATATATCAAATAGTATCTATAGATAGCTAATTACCATTAAAAGATAGTGCTTTATGAAAATTTCTCAAAAAAATTAGGCGGGGTGGGTTATGACCCAAATTTTAATCTATCTTGATTTAGCTCATCTCAGCCCAAGTAACTTTTGGGCGAGTAAATAACCCGTCCATTACTGACTCAGTTCATTTTGACCCATTCAAAGATCAGCTCAACCCACCCACCCAGTTACTTTAGTTATCTATTACTTGAGCTTTCTATGTTGTCTAATATATTGATTTAACTGACGGGTGAGAACAATATTTCAAGTTCAAGACTTAGAGCTCGTTTGACCAAGCTTCCAAAATTTGCTTATTTTTAAAAGTACTTTTGAAAAAAACTAATTTGTGTTTGGCCAATTCATTAAGAAGTACTTTTTACAATATTTGATAAACAAATTGTGTTTGTCCAATCTTTATAAAAAGTACTTTTGAGTGTTAAATTACCAAAAAAGATAGTACCAAGCTTTTATAATTATTTTAAAAAGAAAAATAAATTTAAATATTTATTATAAGAGATTGTATTTTTTATTTAATTTAATTAAAATATGAACACAAAGTAAACATACATACTAAATATTTAAATCATTGTAATATATATCGTTATACCAAAGCAATAATATTATCTAGTATAATTACTTGTTATTGCACCATAAAATAATAAGCAAAGTGACTCACACATCATAATATTTCTCAACAATTCATCTCTAGTTCTATCATGCAATGTCTCAATAATAGTAGAAGGCTTGTCTTACATTTCTACAGAAATACCAGAAGGTCTTTCTCCTTCCTCAATCTCTGCAGTAATATCTTCATTAGCATAATAGTTGAATTCCTTAGCAGTAGAAGAATTCTAGGAGATTTATTAATTTATAAAAATAAAAGATTTATTAATTTAGATAAATAAAAAATAAGATTAGTCAAAGAAAACGTCAAAAACAAGAAAAGTCAAAAAAGAATTCGAAAAGTTACAACATGATTCATGTATTTCATATTTTAATTTTAAAATAACGGTAGAAATAAAAAATTAAAAAAGAAAGTATTCAAGCAAAAGAAGCAAAAACCAATGAAAAAACAAAAAACGAATTTGAAAAGTTTACCTGATTCATGTATCTATAGGGAAAGAAAATGTAAAGGATAACTTGGAAAATATAAATTTATGGTGAGGATAGTTTTATCTTGAATAAATTAATTTTTTTGCTTTTGCTTCTGCTTCTTGGAAGAAGCTAGAATTTTCTGTTTTTCCCAAAAGCAGAAAAATTGCTCCTGCTGTTGGCCAAAAGTACTTTTTTTTTATTTTAGCCAAACACATTAAATTTTTCAAAAAGTACTTTTTTAACAAAAAAGAGTACTTTTGACCTCCAAGAAGCTTGTCCAAACGGGCTCTTAATTAATCATATGATTTAACTTTATCAGCAACTCAATTGAACTTGATTTAAACATATCCATTTCTATATGATTATTATTATAACAAGTATGATAAGTGCCAACTTTCAAAAGCAATAAGTAAACTTGCATGCATATGAAGTATCTTGAACCATTTGATTAATTGCATCTCCTACTAAAGCGTGCACTGCGATTGCATTAGCAGAAATACCATCAACAATCATTACAATGAAGCGCTAAGTTTCAATAAACCGTTCCATCTCCTCAAAGCACATACTTATATTTTATTCTTTTAATCGACTTACAATGACTTACACGTAAGGGTGTTAAATGGGCGTGCCAGACCGGATCGGGTAGGGAAAAGTTGAAACCTTCCGATTTTCGAACCGGGCCGGTTACGGGTTAGGGGTTATCGTGCTTAACCGGTTCGGGTCCATCCAGGTAAAAAATGAACCGTAAGGGTTACGGGTCCAAGGGGCCGAGCCGGGCCGGATTAGTGTAATTTTTTTTTTTTTTTGTATTTTGTATAACTATTATAAGTTATATTAATATAAAGTAAAAATATAAAGAATACAATGAAGATGGGAAAAAAATTGCACTTATAAATTGCAAGTGCTTTTTTTTATTTCAAACTTACAAATTAAAGTTTGCATTTAACAACACGTAAATTAACGAAAAAAGAGTAAAACTAAATTCTCAAACATAATAATACTTCAAATTAATACAACAAACTAAAACATTAAGCATAAATACGTCTAATAATTTTAAAATAACACAAATTATCTCAAATCAACTTAAATACGAATTTTTGGAGGATTCTCAAGACAACTCTTCATATGCCTCCTTAAACAGCCTGTGCCCACCCACTTTAAACAAAGATTTAAGACTCGACCGCAGTTCTTATATTTTACTTTGTGAACTTCTTCATTTTCTTCTACCACCTCAAAGTGTTCCCAAACATATGAGCGCACTCTAGAAGTACGGGGCATGATTTAACTTGAATGGAGAATTTGAGTTTGAGAATGAGATATGAGTGAAGAAATGAAGAAGAGGGGGGTGTATTTATAGTTTTTCAAAGAACTAAATTAGTAATCACAAAAAGTGTTAAATTTAAAAAAATATGGCCCAAAAAGGGGGGAGAAATTCAAAAATAGCCAGATTTACCACTGGTCGTTGAAAAATAGCCAAGTTTCAAAAGTCATCGAAATTTAGCCACTTTAAATCTGAGCGAAAACACTGTTCAAAATCCGAAAAACTACGCCCGCAAATTTTACGGGAGTTCCAGCATAAGTATGCTTGAACTCCCGTAAATTTTACGGGAGTTCCAGGATAACTATGCTGGAACTCCAGCAAATTTTACGGGAGTTCAAGCATAATTATGCTGGAACTTGATCACGCCCAACTATGCCTTATAAAAAGAACAATGCGGTCGCTGCAAATATAATCTGGTTTACAAGTCCGGAGTCGAATCCCACAGAGAACTAAGGTTTAGCCACAGCTGTTCATTATCACCAAGAAGACAAGCTTGAACAATTCCTAACTTATTAATATTAAGATTCTT
>MU782714.1:316521-354475 GCA_026770625.1 Nicotiana glauca | reverse complement strand
TTACGGGAGTTCCAGCAAGTATAATTGTCCAGTATAATATACTGGAGTTTGGAGCACTGGTGCTCCAGTCTCCCGCAAATTTTACAGGAGTTAGCAAAGTATACTGGTCCAGCATAATATGCTGGAGTTCGTACACAAATACACCAGAACTCCCGTATATTATACTGAACCGATCCCTATTGTAGTAAAATAGTGGCTATTTTTCATTGACTTGGTAAATGCTAGCTATTTTTCATTGACCAGTGTGAAAACTGGCTATACCTATGATATTTTAACCAAAAAGGGCTATTTGTGCAAAACAACCATTGGGCAACGGCCCCTTGGCCCAGCTGACCGTTGCGAATGTTAGCAATCATTTAAAAAAAAAAGTTGAAACAGCCGTTAACCGGTTGAACGATGAATCTCGTTGACCGGGTTTGACCGAAAGGCTAACCGGTTGAACGAAGGTGAATGGACAAACCCCCCTTACCCCATAAATCCAGCCTACCCGGCCCCCTTTGTACCGGTCCGGGCCGATTCCGGTTTCAACCGGGCCGGTCCGAAAATGGGTAGCTGGATATAGCTGCTCGTATCAAACTTCTAAATGGTGATTATAGATGGCCAAAAGAGCAAATCATTCCTAACTCCTCCCAACACGACTTCACTCTTAACCTTGAAAAAATGCATAAAAGATTTACTCCAAAGCTATAGTATACATAAAAGAAGAATTCATATTTATGGCCCAAAAATAGAAAAAGACCATTTTCAGTCAGTCATAAATTGTAAAGAAAGAAGAAAAATATAATATAATGTTACTCTTACAGTAAATATTTGATTTATTTTGTCAAGACTCGCATTTAAAGACAGAAAAAAATTACCTTTTAGCCTTGAAGTTGGTATTGATGTTCTTTCTAAATACCTGAAAAAAAAGTGATAAACACTTTGCTATTGAACACTTTCGGTATACCTGAAAAATTTAAATATAAATTAGAATCTCAGCAGCAAGAGGTACAGCCATGAGAAATATCGCAAAAGAATGTTAAAGCTATTATTTCCGTCCAGTCTCTCGATGTCGTATGAACCTAATCTGAAGCAAGTGAAGATGCAAAAATGCTACCGCACTGGTAATACGTTCCTATACCAGCCCCAGGGCTTAGTTCAAGTGGAAAATATTAGAAAATTAGAAAAAGACCATGAACAAACTGAGGAACTTGCAGCGTGATAGAAACAGTGAAAACAGTAGAAAAAAGCTATCTAACTAAAGCAACTTTGTAGAAAACGAGCTACCAAAACCGTAAACTATGCATAAAGTACTTAAGATACTGAATTGTACAGTGAAAACAGATTAAATGCAGAATCTACACATACTAAATTCAATTAATGCCATATGATGACCAAAACAAACTAATCGTGTGAAAGTTGTCATATCTTCTTCACTGGCATCTTTTGTGATGACTTGAAAAATCATCTCATAATTTAGAACCCAATTCGGTGCTTTTAAGCTTTAAATACCTCATTTTATACCTTTTCGATTTGCGTGCATACTCTGGGCGTCTTTCCGAAAAGCATTTATGTTAAAAAATAACAAAAATATTAAAATTTTGCTTAGAATTCCATTTGAGTTGACTTCGGTCAACGTTTTGAATAAATGGACCCGGATTCGTATTTTGACGGTCCCAGTGGATCCGTATCATGATTTGTAGGGCGTACTCCCGGAATCAAATTCGAAAGTCCCTAGCCCGAGTTATCGGACTTTGCCGAAAATTGAAAGTTAAAGGCTTAATAAAATTAAAAAATTTGACCAATGTTTGACTTTTTGGATATCGGGTGAGTATTTTGGTTCCGAAATCTGGTATAGATCCAATACTATATTTATGAATTGTTTGTCAAATTTGGTGAGAAACGGAGTTGGTTTGACGTGATTCGGGCGTCTGGTTGTGAAAATAAAAGTTTCAATATTTTCTTGAAATTTCATTTGATTTGGTGTTCAATTAGTAGTTTTAGGTGTTATTTTGATGATTTGATCGCGCGAGCAAGTTCGTATGATATTTTTAGACTTGTGTGCACTTTTGATTTAGAGCCCCAAGGGCTTGAGTGAATTTCGAATAGACTACAGAGTGAAAATTGGACTTAGAACATTGCTGTTGTGTTTCAGATTTTGTTGCAGGCCTCAGACCTCGCAATTGCAAGGTCAATCTTCGCATTTGCGACCACTGATGGACTCGCATTTACGATCCACTCATCGCATTTGCAAAGAGTAGCTGGGGAGGCTAGAGATCGCAATTGCAAACAAATTTTCACATTTGCGAAGTGGGGCTGGGCAAGCAGTGATCGCAAATGCGATCAATGAGTCGCATTTGTGGAAGGATCACAGTTCGTATTTGCGAACTATTCATCACAAATGCAATGAAAGCGGGGATGTGAAAACCTTCGCATTTGCGATAGGTTCTTCGCATTTGTGGGGCTCGCATTTGCGAACACCAAGTCGCAAATGTGACACCTGCAACTGATCAAAACTTGACTTAGACGAGATTTTTGGTTCATTATGTAAGGCCCCGGAAAATTCGCTAAGTAATCTAGGATTTTGTGGTGCCACGTAGGCTAATTATTATATTTTATGTGCTATTAACATGGTGTACATCAATTAGACTTGGTAAATATGAGTATAAGTCTTATGGTAAGTGATGTGAGGTCCAAATTGAAGCCTAAGTGTATGCCAAATAGGAAAATTTTCGTAATAGGCTAAAATTCCAAATGGATTCGCACAAGGCTCCACTTTAAACGAGCATATCTAAATATGTATAATGTTTTATGTGGTTAATAGTATATCAAATGAAAGGTCTTTGAGTCTAGTTTCCAACGCTTCAAACCGTTCATCATTTGGACATTCATACACAAAGTTATGATCAAATTACCAAAGGCTGGAAAATGCGATCCTGTGTCATGTCAGATCTGCGATCTCAATGTCAATTATGCGGTCCGCATTTTTAATCTGCGGTCGCAAATCAAACCGCAAATTGAACCAGTATAGCCCAGTTTTGGGCACCGATTTTGCGGTGCATTCTGCGGTCCGCATATTCATTCTGCGGTCCATTCTGCTATAGCAGAGTTGACATCGGAGGGTTAATTTTCTAATTTTTATAACCCGACCCCATTTCAATATATAGGCTTTGGGGTTCATTTTGGGGTCATTTCTTACTGATTTTAGAGAGATGGAAGAGCATATAGAGAGAGAAAGGAGAGGGCTAGCTTCATAATCATCCCAACCTTGCATCAACCTTTAAGAATCAAAGAACCCAATCGCAAGTTCTTCATCTAAGAGGTAAGGTTCTATACCCTAGACTTTAATTTCGAGTTTGGGGTATAAGATATTTTATTGAGGTGTGATTCTTGGGTGTATTAGTATTTTGATTCATGCATGCACAACTTAGGTTTATGGGGATATTATTGAACATAATTAAGTAAAGATTTGGTTGGAGAATGAAGGAACCTTGTAAAAGAAAGTTAAAAATTAAGATGCTCAACTAGTGTTTGATAAAATGCTCAAATGAGCTGAAACCATGAATACCTTCCTAATTTGTGTTAATTTTGTTATGTCTCAAAATAGATTGAAGTTGCTAGAGTATCCGGAATATCGTAGTAATTAAAGGAAAGCTCAAGAAATGTATGTATGGCTAACTTTGACCTTTGTAGAGTCACCTTGTTTGATGTACGACTATTTGGTACGTGATATCTATGTGGACTATTTGTGAAATTCTTGTGATTGGTTTGATTTGAGTCTTTGTGGTTAAGTCTTCCGATATAATGGTGCAATTAATTTGCAATAAACTAAATGCGTGATTGTCAAAGTGTTATGTGGTAAGAGTTGAGAAACAAAATGATGGAAGAAAACCGTAAATGATGCAATTGGAACAACCGTGGAAGTAACATGCTTGGCTTATTATGGATAATTATTGTGGTGACTTAAATTGCATATGAATTGTTAAAAATGATGGAAAATAGTATTGATGGTTATGGAAATACTTGTAATATTGTTGTTGTTATTTCTTAAGAAGTATCGTTGTTGATCTTTGTGAATTGATTATTATTGTTGTGTTGTTTGTGAATTGAAACTGTACGGTGGGATCGGGTTGCGCGCCACAACATGGAGAAATAAGGTTTGGGTTGTGGTGATAAGGGTGGCTGAGGTAATAAGGGTGGAAAGTGATTGAAATCACTATCGAAACAAAATATGAGCAACTTATGAAATCATTGATGTGAAAATGTGGAAGGGGAAACATGAGAGTTTGTAAACTTGTTTGGCTTGATTGTTCCTTTCATGTGTGTTGGGTTGCTGCTTCTATTACTGTTCTCTACTAGTGTATCAAATTGTGAAATCATTAATGTGGAAATGTTGAAGGGAAAAAGGAGAGATTGTAAACTTGTTTGGCTTGATTTTTCCTTTTTTGGTGCATTTGATTTTTGTTTCTATTATTGTTACCTACTTGTGTATGGTTTGAGTTTACTTGGGACAAAGTTTGTTCATACATACCAGTACAATTCAAATGTAGTGATNGCGAGCCCCTTTCCATTCGGGGCCCTATGTGGCTCATGCCACTTCTGTTTTGGGATCTTGTTTTGATGTTTGTATAAGGTATAGCCGGAGCCTTGTTGCCGTTATTTCTATATTATTCTTCAATTGTATTTAAAGGATCCGTAGACAGGTTGTGGGTAGTTTCGGGCATGGGAATTTAAAAGATAAATATTAATGTTTGGCAATGATTTACAAAACTTATAATATTTCGATATTTATGATTTAAGCTGCTAATGGAAATGAAATAGAATTGTTAATAGAATACTTACTAAGTATTTTTAATGAAGTCCATCCCTTATGTAATTATGAGTTGGGTTGGGTAGTACTTATGAAACCTGCTAGGCTTGCTCAGTCGGGTTTACTCGGTTGAGCGCCGGTCGCACACCTCAAATTTTTGGAGCGTGACACATTAATTTTCAAACCTAGAAACATAAGAGGCAATTTTCCAAAGAACTTTTCTTCCCAAAACGTAAGTGATTCTAAACTAGTTTCTTTCAATCTTTCACTACAGTTCACAAGTTTTCAACCTAAAATCTAGAGTTTTCATGGTGGAATTGGAGGTTTTTGGGTAGAAACTAGGAATTTGGTAAATTAGGGATTTAGACCTCAAATTGAGGTCGGATTCCACAACTAATTATATAACAGGGCTCGAGGGTAAATGGGTAATCGGGTTTTAGTCCGAATTTCGGTTTTCACTAAGAGGGCCCGGGTGTTGAATTTTTCAATAACGGCCTAAATTGAATTATTTTGCAATCGTGGGTAGTTCCTAAGGCTTAATTTGAACTGTTTGGTTGGTAATTTGCTATATTCTATTGGTTCGAAGGCTTATTTGAAAGGACAAGCTGTGGTTGAGCTTTGAGTTTGGCCGTTGGAGCGAGGTAAGTGTCATGGCTACCTTTCCTTGAGGTATTATGACTTATTTGTCTATTTCCTATGTGTTTAGATGTTGGGTACAACGTATAGGTGAGGTGACGAGTGCCTATGCGTTGTTGTCGGGTTATAGAATGCGGGAGGGTCTTATTCTTGTTATTGTTGCTTTCCTTGATCATATTATTCATTCTTAGACTAATTAATCGTTAAGTTGATCGTTCTTATCATGTTTATGGACTTTGGTAATAATTGAGTATTGATTCAAAGTTGAGGTTGGTATTGTGGAACTAAATGTTGAAGTAAGACTTGTCTTTGTTATTCCTATCTCCCTGTTGTCATTATTCATTGCTTTATGGTGAGGGAGAGTGTTAATGCACGAAGGGTGATGCCTTGACATCTTGTGAGTGCTAATGTACGAAGGGTGATGTCGTGCCATGTTGTGAGTGATAATGCACGAAGGGTGATGCCTTGCCATATTGTGAGTGTTAATACACGAAGGGTGATGTCGTGCCATGTTATGAGAGAGTTAATGAACGAAGGGTGATGCCATGCCGTTTCTATTGATTCATATGGTGAAGTTGAGAGTAAAAGTGCGAAGGGTGATGCCATACATTTTCCTTTAACATGTTCACTTGTTCTTATTTGTTTAAGGTATGTTGGTTGATCAAGTCCTTATTACTGCTGTGATTCTTTATCTTGTGATCCCCTCAGCTTGTCCCTCTCCCAATATTACTTGTCTAGCTTTTACTTGTTGTTATCTTTGTACATATACTGTTAAATTGCATAAGGTTATTTGTAAGTGTCTTGTCATAGCCTCGTCACTTCGCCGAGGTTAGGCTCGACACTTATCAGTACATGAGGTCGATTGTACTGATACTGCATTCTGCACTTCCTGTGCAGATTTTAGGATTGGTCCCAACTGATCGAGAGGCGTAGCAGTTCGGACTTGTTCATCGGAGACTCAAGGTAGATTTGTCGGCATTCATAGACCTTGAAATCCCCGTCTATCTTTTCTGTTTTTACTGTTTCTTTCATTCAAATAGTTGTATTCCTTTCAGACTTTTATTTGTAGTAAATCCTAGAAGTTTGTGAATTGTGACTCGATATCCGGGTGGTAGTAAATATTGAAGTTTTTATATTATGCCGCACTCGTTATACTTCATTTTAACTTATTTGCTGTTACATACTGATGTCACGACCCAAAATCTACTAAGGGTCGTGGTGGCGCCGGACACTGCTGTCAGGCAAGCCAACTGAAATACCTAATTAAATTCTTGTTTTAATAATTTTAAAAACACTTCTTTTATACGATTAAAATTGATACTCAGTATATTCCTCTGAATGAATAATGAAATATTTAAACAACTTTTAAAATTTCTGAATAACCCAAATACATTCCCAGAACCTGATGTCACAAGTACATGAGCAATTTCTAAGAAAAGCCAAATAAATTACAATAACTTTCCAGAATAAAATTGGACAGAAAGTAAATAGAATCCAGAGAGAGACTATACTAGTTGCGGATCGCCTCGAGGAAGTACAACTCAGCTAGTCTCCGTGTCAACCTTGCCGCTATGCCACTAAACCACTAGCCACACAATAACATGTGCAACAAAACTGCACAACAAGTGCAGTATGAGTACGAAAACAATATGTACTCTGCAAGTATCCTGTCTAATCTCGAAGAAGTAGAGACGAGAGGTCGACTTTAACACTTACTAGTGGTCGAATGATAATATAATAACATGTGCGGAAATCATGGATTTATATAGCAGTTCTAACTCACAAGACGGACAATAGGTAAACATCTTTATCAATTAATAAGGATTTTCAAGATTTACTTTTCAATATCTTTATCAATTTATATCAGGCCATGAAAAGGCAATATCAACATTTAATATTTCAGGCAGGCAATGTAAGCATGCACATATCATGCCGAGGTCGATGTCCCGCTCCAACAGAAATATAAATTGCGCACTTGCCGAGGGTCGACGATGAGCGGGGTCTGCGACGCCGTCAGCGTAAAATAAACAAACACCCTGCTCGCGAATCATGCATGCGACGGAGGTACACATAGAGATACATGCTCAAACAATCAATTAAGAATTTTCGAGGAACATTTATCCAAATAAAAGCTAACTCTCTTTTAACAATTTAAGAAAATAACGCTTAATTCTTTTAGAAATTTATTTACTAATTTGATTTAATTTAAGCAGTACAAGCTGTCAATAAGATTGCAATTATTCCAAGTATAGCATGCCTTTGGGTCCTAGACTACCCAGACAATAGTATAATAGTTGCTACGCACGGATTCTCATTACCTCGTGTGTACGTAGCCCCCACAAATAGGAGAACATAACCAATTAACTCACCTATGGGGACAATTCCCTCTTACAAGGCTAGAAAGGAGACTCACCTCGCTCCAAAGATCCATAACCGGCATTCCACGCCCTTCCGAAGACTCGAATCGATGCACAACGCTCCAAAACTAGCCAATAAGTATGTAAATCCATTAAATATGCTAAGGTACTCATTATAATCCAATTTATAGAAATTCCTAACCCCGATCGAAAAGTTGAAAAAAATGCTCTCGAGCCCACGTGCCCGGATTCCGAAATTTCTCGAAGATAAAGTTTACCCATGAACTCACAAACTCAAATACACTATTTTCTCTTAATTTCATCCCCAAAATCGTGGTCAAATTCCAAGGATACTAATTTTCTAGGTTTTCCCTCAAACCCCAAGTTTTCTACAAATTTCATGCTTAAATCCATACATAGTTGATGTATTTAACTCAAAATAGTTGGGGGATGACTTACCTAGACATCGATGACGAAAATCCCCTCTTGAAGCTCCCCAAAATCTCCCATGCCAAGTGAAAAATGGGAGAAGAATGGCAAATTCCCGAATTTAAAACATTTCTCTCCCTCTAGCTGTTTCCGCACCTGCAGCTCCTCTACTGCTTCTGCGGTTCCGTATGTGCGACCCAAGTACCGCATCTGCAGTCCTTCCCAGGCTGCCCAATTTTCGCTTCTGCCCTCCTCCTTCCGCAGGTGCGGTTCCGCTTTTGCGGAGTCCTGACCACATCTGCGGTCCTTTCCTCGTTTCTGCAGGGCCGCTTCTGCGGTTAACCCAACGCAGAAGCGGTTATACCAGCAACCAGACCCTTCAGCTATCTCAAAATTCCATGTTTCGATTCGTTAACCACCCGGAATCCACCCGAGGCCCCCCGTGACCCCAATCAATCAATCCAACCAGTCCCAAAACACGTTACGGACTTGCTCGAGGCCTCAAATCATATCAAAACAACGCTAAAACCACGAATCGACCTCCAATCCGAACTTTATGAACTTTAGAATTCCAAACTTCTACTCCTGATGTTTAAACCTATCAAATCACATTAGATTGACTTCAAATTTTGCACACAAGTCATATTCGACATTATGGACCTACTCCAACTTTCGGAATCAGATTCCGACCCCAATATCAAAAAGTCCACTTCCGGTCAAACTTCTTAAAAACCTTCAAATTTCTATCTTTAGCCAAATGGCTCCAAAATGACCTACGGACCTCCGAATTCACTTCCGATCGCGCTCCCAACTCCAGAATCACCATATGGAGCTGCTCCTAGACTTATAATCCCAAACGGACATCGATATCACTGAAAAGCACTTCAGCCCAAACTTATGAAATTCTTTCAAAATGCTACTTTCCACAATAGGCGCCAAAACGCTCCCGGGTCATCCAAAACCCGATCCAGGCATACGCCCAAGTTCGAAAACATCATACGAACCTGCCGGAACCTTCAGATCCCGATTTCGAGGCCGTTTACTCGAAATTCCAATCCTAGTTAATTCTTTCAACCTTAAGCTTCCGAAATGAGAATCCTCTTTTCAAATCAACTCTGAACTTCCCGAAACTTAATTCCGATCACGCGTACAAGTCATAATACATGAAATGAATCTGTTCATGGCCTCAGACTACTAAACGACATGCTAGAGCTCAAAACAACCGATCGGGTCGTTACATTCTCTCTCACTTAAACATACGTTCGTCCTCGAACGTGCTGAGAACTACACTGAAGTAGTCTAAAATTACTGTTTAACACCTCCTGCACCTTCCCGTGCTACCACAACCCAGTGGAGCACATTAGCCTAATCAATTCTGAAGATATTTCTTTTTATTCAAGCAAATAAGCCTTAGAGTCTAATTCCAACATCCAAAATTCTATGCTAGGCTTGTTTCTAACATACGCTCATCATATTAATCACTACACGCTGTACCCAACATGACTGCAAAATTTTGCTAAATTTACACCCTGCATCACTTTACTCAGAAAACCACAATGACATTCTCTGATTAAATAAACCGAAATTCCACGAATCCGATGCTCTCATTGTACCTTATGACCTACTTAGGCCTTGATCTAGCTCTTATAATATCGCCACAACGGAAGAGATGTGTAGAAATTCATAACCAACTGCCGAATTAACAAATCATCCGGGTCTATACTCCTAACGAAAACCATCACTTCATTCTGAACCGAATAATGGCCTTAACTTCTTAATGTATTTTCTATAATCAAATTGCACTGATCCTAAATCCAATGATCTCGTCTCACCCAGTACGAACTGCTCAGGCAATAAGCCACCCCAGACATAATCAAAAGTCTCATATAATGCCACCATGTGCCAAGAGGCTACCAATTCGAACGCGATACAAAAGGAAAACGAACTCTGGAAAGCAATTTCAATTACCCCGCTCGTGAATCATACATGCGACGTGGGTGCACAACTAATATAAGCTTTCCTCGGAAAATAGGAAATAGAACACATAAAAACAAACATGAGGAACGGTACCAAACATCACACTGTTGCGGCGCGCAACCCGATCCAAACAACATACCCATGACTGCGTGCCACCCGATCTACACATAGAACTCACATAAGGATATATACGTCGAGCTAAATTGCTCGCTAAAACAAAATACCAAATATCGGTCAGAAACATGCTAGGTGCATAATACCATCCTTGAGGGAACATATAGCGCTATAGGCTACAAAATTCAAGCACAACTGGGTGCGATACCCAATCCGAATATCAAGAACCATCCTGCTCATATAACATCACCGATACGTGAAATCTCAACACATAAGAAATTTACCAAGCCATCTCACAACTCATACGGTGCAACATATATATCATTGCACGAAATAGCTGACGACAAATAACACCCCGACTGCTCTTCCATAAGGAACGCTTGCTGAAATGAACACAACTGGCCTGACATAGGGCCCATATTCACATTTAAATCCTTCCACCGACCTCAAGTCGATCCTGACCGTATCAAACTAGGCCAATAATCTTTCAAAGGTCCATACTAACTTCCCCCTTCTTATAATACATAAGAACAACCATCATAATCGGAGTACTTATCCACAGTCCATAACTCAGAATCTGAGTGCCCTCCAGGCATCAATTCTCAATTTAATGAAATCACTACAACCTTCATACTTGGTTTAAATATTTAATCAATCAAGTGGCTACATGCCACATTTATACAATCTTCCTTTAGGACACACTCCCACTACCTACCATAACAAATAACTGGGTCGTACCTCCAAACCACCGGCCGCACTAATGCTAAAAAGCGATCAGGAATCATTAACCAGGATGCAAAGCCTTTTTCACAAAACACTGATCTCAGGTGACGCTGAAGACAATACTAGCTTACCTTAAACATCGAAACTCCTTTCCTGCTCATCTGACCTCGTGACATCCTTGTCTACACCAAACTGTTACCTTGATCTCCACTTCAAATTCCATACCACTCACTGCACCCAACATTCCAACATACGATAGAACACGCTTTCCATCATAGCTTCGGAACCGCTATTAGGTTAACACCTTATCATATAAAACTTTCCGCTTAACTTACTTCAGGAGAACCATAGCAGCACATAGGTGAATTCTCATGACAGTAGAATATGCAAATCTCTAAGCAGTGGTCTAACCCACCATAACCCTTCCAAGATCCGCTTACATGTAACATGCCACAATGGTAGAATACTTCCTGAATAACACTAACTACGGCCGCCGACAAGCCTCGCACGCACCGTCACAATTCACTTGCATAACTCGATCACGCTGAAAGAACTGATCATTACCAACAACATGCCAATTCGACTATGGCTAACCAATCCCTCTTTTTCCACTTTGTCCTTGATTACCATAGGAACAACGATAGCCCCATTCAATACTTAATACACTCCATCTGCACTCTTCCCGAGTGACCCTGAATCACAAGACCATGCTGTCTCAAATCCCACGAACCATTTCGTACCTCCCAATTGCTACATCGCAAGTCAAAAACATCATAGAACATTCTGTGCCTCTTCTCATAGGCTGATATCAAGCCTGATTCTTAACCGTACCCATAGGCTCGAAATCATTAGGCATCACACTTTACCCTTTTGAATCTGTTAGGACCGTCGTTGAGAGCCAACCGCTCTGACCTGGCCTCGAATATAATCAACTCCACAGATCTTCTAGCACATGAATACCCTCTCGACGAAGCACCTGGCAGAATTACTTCCCTTGAAACCCACACTTATACGAGGCATAAACCCTGAATCCTTTATCAAATCTGAACATGAGCAACAAGGCCAACCATGGCACACCTTTAAAAATCCCTTTGCTCAATTCACCACGTATGTTCTTTTCCCATAGCTAAAATAACCCATCAACATACTAATAACCAGAAACCTCGCAAGTAGTTAACCATGCAACTCAATCATAGGTGGTGGGACTCTCCCACTTAGCTTGAAGCCATTATTACACAACTCTGGAACTCACCGAAATTCTTTATCTCTCATTGACATAACCTTGCACAATCAACTGCCTAAATTTTTGGATTCTTTCTGTAAAACCCCCCTTTTTATACTCTGAATCATCAACCACATTCGCACAACCGATCTCTTCGCTGAATAACCAATAAAATACTTCGCAAAAGCTTTGCTAACCACGCGACCGCTAACCTGCTCATAGGTAATAACCCGCCTGTTGGAAATCACTCCCCGATATCTTCCAATGCTGCTGCACAAGGCGCAATCACTATGACATCAATAACCCTCCCTGAGTCCGAGCTCAATCTCTAGCTGCACAAGTCCATTCATCCCTCGCGGACATCACTTATATGTGCGGCAACAACCTTCCAATTCGATGTTATGTTGTATCCTTCTTCATTCAAGAAGCTCCCTCCCGTTATATCAAATCTCCTGCCGCATAATAGTCTATACTTCAAATTAAATCTGTAGACCCCAATCACAATTCTTTGAATTTCTCAAATCATTCAAAATTCTCCCACTTTGGCGAAACTCACCCCTTTAGTCGATTACTCGACCTTGGCCTCTTATACTTGGCCTTTTAGAAATTTTAGCCACCACCTGATACTTCCCACATGTCTTCCTCATCATTTGCTGCTCAGTTGTTGCCTTAATAAAATCTATCTTCGTGGCACTTATACTCATAATTGCTGCTAACTTTACACCTTTCGGAAAATCATCCTTCTCATACCATCGACATTAGAAACACTGATTCGACCATGAACTAATGCGCCCTGCAATATCTGACAGCTGCATTTCCGATCCTATTTCATAATAGCTTGCTCCAAAGGTGAATTGTAGAAGATCGAAACATCGGCGAACTTAGTGCATTCAATTAGGACAACGATATTCCCTTATAGAAGAAAGCTCCACCACTCTCACATGTACCAAGTCTCATTACTCTACCATCCCAAATCTGCACATTCTTAGCCCGATTTCCTTTCCCCTGCCGGAAATAAAATACTGAATCTCTAGATTATGCACTAAGTAAACCTCCCTTCAAGTCATTCACTGTCCCAACACGTGGGCAACATCCTACCATCATATCACTACTGCGGAATAATCGTTCATAAGCATCATGGCAACTTGTGCCTAGCCTTAGAGCCCTCAGAAGTACCGTTACTGGGCTGAAATAATAAAATATCCTTCCACAAGGCGACGATAGTAGCTCAGACGACTATACAGGGAGAAACATCCC
Organism: Nicotiana glauca; assembly: GCA_026770625.1. Lineage (NCBI taxonomy): Eukaryota > Viridiplantae > Streptophyta > Magnoliopsida > Solanales > Solanaceae > Nicotiana > Nicotiana glauca. Next base: position 340,971 of record MU782714.1, on the reverse strand, counting down.
GCACCATATTCGTAATATCATTACAATTCTTCAATCCTCGATGAATAGCAAGCGCTTTGCGTCGCATAAAATTGAGTAGGAAAGAAACAAATACATAAGCATCAAAGGAATCAAATCACACGATGAGGAATCAAGAAGGGAAGTACTCCTAACAGTCCTGCAGCCTCCCGAAGATAAGTACAGACGTCTCTGCACCGATCCGCGAAACTCTACTAGACTTGATCATGACTCGTGAGACCTACAGGAACCTAGTGCTCTGATACCATGTTGTCACGACTCAAAAATTCACTAAGGGTCGTGGTGGCGCCGGACACCGCTGTCAGGCAAGCCAACTGAAATACCTAATTAAATTCTTATTTTAATAATTTTGAAAACACTTCTTTATACGATTAAAATTGATACTCAGTATATTCCTCCGAATGAATAATAAAATATTTAAAAACCTTTTAAAATTTCTGAATAACCCAAATACATCCCCAGATACCGGTGTCACAAGTACATGACCAATTTCTAAGAAAAGCCAAATAAATTACAATAGCTGTCCGGAATACAATTGGACAGAAAGTAAATAGAATCCTGAGAGAGACTATACTAGCTGTGGATCGCCTCGAGGAAGTACAGCTCACCTAGTCTCCATGTCAACCTTGCCGCTATGCCACTAAGCCACACAATAAACATGTGCAACAAAAATGCACAGCAAGTGTAATATGAGTACGAAAACAACATGTACTCAGCAAGTATCCCATCTAATCTTGAAGAAGTAGAGACGAGAGGTCGACTTTAACACTTGCTAGTGGTCGAATGATAATGTAAAAACATGTGCGAAAATCATGGATTTATACAACATTTCTAACTCACAAGACAGAAAATAGGTAAACACCTTTATCAATTAATAAGGATTTTCAAGATTTACTTTTCAATATCTTTATCAATTTATATCAGGCCATGAAAAGGCAATATTAACATTTAATATTTTAGGCAAGCAATGTAAGCATGCGCATATCATGCCAAGGTCGATGGCCCGCTCTAACATAAATGTAAACTGTGCACTTGCCGAGGGTCGACGGAGCGCCTATAGATGCATCTATTACCCCGCCCGCGAACTAACCTGCGACGCGGTCAACGTAAAATAAACAAACACCCTGCTCGCGAATCATGCATGCGACGCAGGTACACATAGAGATACATGCTCAAACAATCAATTAAGAATTTTCGAGGAACATTTATCCAAATAAAAGCTAACTCTCTTTTAATAATTTAAGAAAATAACACTTAATTCTTTTAGAAATTCATTTACTAATTTGATGTAATATAAGCAGTATAAGCTGTCAATAAGATTGTAACTATTCCAAGTATAGCATGCCTTCGGGTCCTAGACTACCCTGACAATAGCATAATAGTTGCTACGCACGGACTCTCGTCAGCTCGTGTGTACGTAGCCCCCATAAATAGGAGCACATAACCAATTAACTCACCTATGGGGACAATTCCCTCTTACAAGGTTAGAAAGGAGACTCACCTCGCTCCGAAGATCCATAACCGGCATTCCACGCCCTTCCGAAGACTCAAATCGATGCACAACGCTCCAAAACTAGCCAATAAGTATGTAAATCCATTAATATATGCTAAGGTACTCATTATAATCCAATTTATAGCAATTCCTAACCCCGATCGAAAAGTTGACAAAAATGCCCTCGGGCCCACGTGCTCTGATTCCAAAATTTCTCGAAGATAAAGTTTACCCATGAACTCACAAACTCAAATATATTATTTTCTCTTAATTTCATCCCCAAAATCGTGGTCAAATTCCAAGGATACTAATTTTCTAGGTTTTCCCTCAAACCCAAGTTTTCTACAAATTTCATGCTCAAATCCATACATAGTTGATTTATTTAACTCAAAATAGTTGGGGGATGACTTACCTTGACGTTGATGACGAAAATCCCCTCTTGAAGCTCCCCAAAATTGCCCATGGCAAGTGAAAAATGGGAGAAGAATGGCAAATTCCCGAATTTAAAATATTTCTCTGCCTCTAGCCGTTTCCGCACCTGCGGCTCCTCTACCACTTCTGCGGTTCCGTAGGTGCGACCCAAGTACCGCATCTGCGGTCCTTCCCAGGCTACCCAATTTTCGCTTCTGCCCTCCTCCTTCCGCAGGTGCGGTTCCGCTTCTGCGGAGCCCTGACCGCATCTGCGGTCCCTTCCTCGCTTCTGCAGGGCCGCTTCTGCGGTTAACCCACCGCAGAAGCGGTTATACCAGCAACCAGACCCTTCAACTATCTCAAAATTCCAAGTTTCGATCCGTTAACCATCCGGAATCCACCTGAGGCCCCCCGGGACCCAACTAATCATACCAACCAGTCCCAAAATACGTTACGGACTTGCTCGAGCCTCAAATCATATCAAACAATGCTAAAACCATGAATCGACATCCAATCAGAACTTTATGAACTTTAGAATTTCAAACTTCTACTCCCGATGTTTAACCCTATCAAATTACGTCCGATTGAGTTCAAATTTTTCATACAAGTCATATTCGACATTATGGACCTAACCCAACTTTCAGAATCGGATTTCGACCTCGATATCAAAAAAGTCCACTTTCGGTCAAACTTCTCAAAATCCTTCAAATTCCTATCTTTAGCCAAATAGCTCCAAAATGACATACGAACCTCCGAATTCACTTCCGATCGCGCTCCCAACTACAGAAGTACCATACGGAGCTACTCCTAAACTCAGAATCCCAAATGGACATTGATATCACAGAAATTCACTTCCACCCAAACTCATGAAATTCTTTCAAAATGCTACTTTCCACAATAGGCGCCAAAATGCTCCCGGGTCATCCAAAACCCGATCCGGGCATATGCCCAAGTCTGAAATCATCATACGAACCTGCTGGAACCTTCAAATCCCAATTCCTAAGTCGTTTACTCAAAATTCCAATCCTAGTTAATTTTTTCAACCTTAAGCTTTCGAAATGAGAATCCTCTTTCCAAATTAACTCAGAACTTCCCGAAACTTAATTCCGACCACGCGTACAAGTCATAGTACCTGAAATGAAGCTGTTCATGGCCTCAAACTGTTGAACTACGTGCTAGAGCTCAAAACGATCGGTCGGGTCGTTACAACTAAATTGAACAAGGATTAGCGTAATAATTCTCTAACGCTGACTTGCCTAGCAAGTGAAATTTTAGGCGCCATCATGGTCCCAATGGTGGAAATTCCGTGTCATGACATTTTTGCTTTTGATCAAAATTTTTTAGTCATTCGTGAGTAGAATTTCAGCTAACCCTTTCATGTTCTTCTCTCGGCTCATGTCTACATGTAAAATCTTCTTTTTTCTTAATTGCAGAAGGGTAAAGGTAAAGGCTTTTAAGCTAAAGGCAGCCACTAGTTGATGATATCAGTCAGTGTTAGACTCTCCTAGTCCTCTTAAGTTAGAAATAATTAGAATTTATCACGACATGCCTCAATCTGCTGAGAAATATTATGATTAACAATCATATATTTCTTTCACTAAGCCAGTTCCTTGTGGTTCGGTCCTTCTCTGGACCCTGCGCATAGTGGGAGCTAGTGTATCGGGCTGCCCTCTAATCCAATTTTAAATCCCAAAGCAACTACAAAATATAGAAATGAGTTTTGATGAACTTCTAAGAGCATCCATATTCTGATGGCATGAATGTACAAATAGCAAAACACACTAGTTGCAAATAAAAATTATTTGCTAACCATATGAATGAATTTCTTTTACAATCTATTTGTACTTAGTAGATGATGAGTATCTCAATCTAGAAAACATACCGATAAGAAAAAGCAACTGCAATAAAAAAATCTAAATAGATGAGCACTATCTCCCAAAAGAGGCTACAATTAGTACTAAGGATTGGAGCACACTGATTTCTAGGTTATCAAAAAACACACATATCTAGTACCATCATATTCTGTTCATTTATTCTATTATGTATGAGATCTTTCAATTGTAGAATATTTCTTCTATCTTACTGTTATGACACATCATAAGCCATGTGTACATATAAATTGAGACTTGAGTCAACAAAACCTAGCACAATATATATATATATATATATATATATATATATATATATATATATATATATATATATATATATATATATATATATATATATATATATATATAAAATTTCCTTAGACGACTATAACCATGCTATTTTCTTAACAAAAATTTATGTTTGCTTCAAGTTCTGGACATATCTACATTGTTAGTTTTAACAAAGATTGTTATGTCATATGATTTTAGAGTTAATTCATTGAAAGAAAAAATAATTCATACCAGATTGAACTTGTCTTATTGTCTCTTCCTGAATGTAGAAGATCTAAGGAATCATTCTCTAAACCACTACTTAATTTTTTCTATTATCTTAAAGTTGTTATTTTCTTTGTCAATATTATCGTTCGACTGTAATCATGATTGGTGTTTCATCAACAGCAAACACAAATTCAAAAAAAAATATTGGGTTCACAGAAATTAGTAACTAGTTCTTAAATAATTTTTGTAGAAGTAAGTATTTAATTATTCTAGTATTATAATTTTCGTATTACAAGATATTCACAAAATCAAAGTTGTCCATTAGCCTCATAAAATACCAAAACTAGTAAAAAAATATTAAATATATCAGTGAATCTAACAAGGTAGTAGGAAGAGATTTGTTAATCTTTCACATGGACATAACTCAGGTAAAATATTATAATCTATAAACATGAAATTTTAAATATTACATAGCAATTTTGCTGATTTTTCAATATCGGAAAACATATTATTGAAAGGTTTGCAAAATTCAACTCTTGCTACTTATGGCTCTGATCAAGTCCTTATTACTGCTGTGATTCTTTATCTTGTGATCACCTCAGCATGTTCCCCTCTCGATATTACTTGTCTAGCTTTTACTTGTCATTATCTTTGTACATATACTGTTAAAATGAACAGGTTTATTTATAGGTGTCTTGTCATAACCTCATCACTACTTCGTCGAGGTTAGGCTCGGCACTTATCAATTCATGGGTCGATTGTACTGATACTTCATTCTGCATTCCTGTGCAGATTTTAGGATTGGTCCCAACTGATCGAAAGGCGTAGCAGCTCGGGCTTGTTCATCGGAGACTCAAGTTAGATCTGTCGGCGTTCACAGACCTTGAAGTCCCCGTCTATCTTTTCTGTTTTTACTGTTTCTTTCATTCAAATAGTTGTATTCCTTTAGACTTTTATTTGTAGTAAATCCTAGAAGTTTGTGAATTTGTGAATTGTACTTCATTTTAGCTTATTTATTGCTATATACTGAATTGAATAAGGATTGTCTTAATAATTCTCTAACGCCGGCTTGCCTAGCAAATGGAATTTTAGGCGCCATCACGATCCCAACGGTAAAAATTCCGGGTCGTGATATTTTTGCTTTTGATCAAATAATGTTCAGTCATTCGTGAGTAGTATTTCAGCCAACCCTTTCATGTTCTTCTCTTGGCTCTTGTCTACATGTAAAATTTTCTTTCTTCTTAATTGCAGAAGGGCAAAAGTAAAGGCTTTTAAACTAAAGGCAGCCACTAGTTGTAGATATCAGTCAGGGTTATACTTTTCTAGTCCTCTTAAGCTAGAAATAATTAGAATTTGTCACGACATGCCTCAATTTGCTGAAAAATATTATTATTAACAATTATATATTTCTTTCACTAAGCCAGTTCCTTGTGGCACGACCCTTCTCCGAACCCCGCGCATAGCAGGAGCTTAGTGCACCGGCTGCCCTCTAAGCCACTTTTAAATCCCAAAGCAACTACAAAATAGAGAAATGAGCTTCCATGAACTTCTAAGAGCATATATATATATATATATATATATATATAAACTTCTTTAGACGATGGTAACCATACTATTTTGTTAACAAAAAATTATGTTTGCTTCAAGTTCTGGACATATCTGCATTGTTAGTTTTAACAAAGATTGTTATGTCATATGATTTTGGAGTTAATTCATTGAAAGAAAAAATGAATTCATACAAATTGAACTTGTCTTATTATCTCTTCCTGAATATAGAAGATCTAAGTAATCCTTCTCTAAAACTTAATCCTTCTCTAAACCACTACTTAATTTTTTTTGTTGTCTTAACGTTGTTATTTTATTTGTTAATATTATCGTTCGACTGTAATCATGATTGGTGTTTCATCAGCAACAAACACAAATTCAAAAAAAATATTGGGTTCATAGAAATTAGTAACTAGTTCTTAAATAATTCTTTTAGAAGTAAGTATTTAATTATTTTAGTATTATAATTTTCTTATTACAGGATATACACAAAATCAAAGTTGTACATTAGCCTCTTAAAATACCAAAACCAGTAAAAAGATTAAATATATCAGTGAAGCTGAAAATGTAGTAGGAAGAGATTTGTTAATCTTTCACATAGACATAACTCAGGCAAAAAATTATAATCGATAAACATGAAATTTCAAATATAACATAGCAATTCTGTTGATTTTTCAATATCGGAAAACATATTGTTGAAAGGTTTGCAAACTTCAACTCTTGTTAATTATGACTCTGAAGCCAACACAAGCCAACATACGCGAGAAGAATTATAAAAGCTACCGTAACCAAATCTAATATTGAGGAAATTATCTATATTTAAATATCGCAACCAAATCTAAGTACATATTTCAAAATCTATTCTTTGAAGATTATAGAGCTACATCGAACTTTGAAATTAGAGTTTGAATATTTGAAATTTTCATTGAAAGTTAAATCTACTAATCAACAGAGATGCATTCATCCCATAATTAGAAACCCAAAAAGCCTGCTGAATAGTCTTGATTAAACAGAGAGAAGGGGAACACTTGAGACAAAAAGAGGAAGGAGTGATAGAGAATGTGGGAGAAACCAAGAGATGAGAAATTTTACTCTTTTTAGGTGAAAAGCTCCAAGTTGTCTGTCCATTTTGCCTACACTTTCTCACTCATGCCTTACTATCTAACCCTAAAAATTTAGATCTGATTTAAAAAAACAAAGAACTTTAAAAGTTAAAATAAAGAACATACATACAGATCAAGATCCTTGGAATAAGAGCAAACGAGTGATCGTACCTTTTTAGAAACTAATAAAGAGGAGACATGGGAAAAGGATCAGAAAAAAGATGGTAGAGAAAGAAACAAAGGAAAATGTGGTAGCTATAAAGTAAAAGTTGTGTAAGGAAGTGATCATGCCCAACTATGCCTTATACAAAGGACTAAGCGATCGTTGCAAATATAATCTGATTTACAAATCCAGAGTTGAATCCCATAGAGAATTAATGTACTAATCACAACTTTTTATTTCGAAAAAATCCAGATAATCAACTTCCAAAAAAATTAAATAATGAATTGAGTGTTTACTAACTAATAAAAAGGAAATTAAAAAGCTGTAAATTTACTACTAACAAAGCGAACATTGTAGACAAGAATGTAAAGGTCTAGGGTTATGATCTCCTCTCTTATCAGAGTCCTCTCTGTTACGTCTCCTATAAATTTTCCTAGATAGTCTTTACCGATCATGAGCAATTTAGGTGTCGTAATTATCTTCCGAGCAATAACAATGATTTACTAAACGTATTCTTACGAACTACGCTAGCTAGCATTATTTTACCGCTCACTAAGATCGCACCAAGGTTTTGTTATTCCTAACCCCACCTTTAAACCCTTCACATTGATCCTTCATATACGTTAGGAGTAGTGTTGTTCAATAACTACCTAAATATGTACCCTTTTCCAAGTAATACACACTAAATATGTATAGCCGATTGAGGGCCCTTCAATCAACCACAATAATCACGTAGTTGGATAAGTAGAGAAAATTCAATGGCAAATTTATATTAAACGCAACAAAAATTCATTCTCCAAAAGGTTCCATCAAACCCTAGAATAAAGAATTTAGCTACTCATAATTGTTTTCACAATCACAATATAAGAATTCATCATCAATGATAAAAAGGGGAAGAAGAAAGATAAAAACTCATTTCCGAATCTTCCATCTTGTTCTTGCCTGTTCTTGCCTTCAAAATTCTTCTAAAAATTGAGATACCCTCTTTTTGGGCGAGCAAGGCTTCATATAGGTCAAGGAAAGTTGCCTTTGGAATTACAATTTTAGCCCTGGAATAATTTTTCTCGAAGAGACGTGCATGGCCGCGCATCTGGCCATGCACTTTGGCCAGTTTCTGCCTGACTTGCATGGCCTAGTGCTCGGCCACGAACCTGGGTCATATTCTACACTCTTCTTCGTTCTTCTTTTTAAGTACGCTAACCTCCTTCGATCCTCTAACGAACTCCCAATTTTCTCCATAAGATTTTACTTGGTCTTCAACTCTCCATATTAGCTCAAAATGCTCCTTACCTCATTGTTGCTCGGAATTGCTTCTGCAAAGCATAAAATACTCAATCAGAGCAATTTACTACCATTTAATGCTCAAACATCAGTAAAGTGCAGCCAATTTAGAGTGCAAATAGTGTCTAAAATACATAGTTATAGCCTACTATCAATACTCCACACTCAAACCATTGCTCGTCCTCGAGCAATCAAACCTCACTTTACATAGAAACAACCTCACTAAGCGACTTTTCTAACTTATCACACCAAGAATATTTCAGATAGGCTAAACACAGTAGTGTAACATCTCCACCTCAAGAATTGACTCACAAGTACCACGCATTATTCATAACTTACTCACTTACTCTAACACAAAGGTCAAGAATTACCTTTTCTTCATGCATCAAGTGCCTTCCCACAATAAAAGAGAATAGTTCCACAATCAATAAAATTCAAGAACAATTAGGAACTCCAAGATAGACAGAATTCACTCACTCTCAGAAATGACATTCATATGCCACAAAGATGTACCATAGGCTTGCCCGTACTATAGTACTTTATTAATTGAGTTCATTCAGTCAAGGTTCCAGTAGGACTTTTAACTGGTTGTAATGTAGATTGTGGGACGGGTAGGACACATTTAGATATAAGAGTGACTACACCTCCTTAAGAACTTTAATACATACACTTTAGTAGTTGAAACCCCACACTTACTCCACCTTCAAATCAATATACATTAACTCCCAATTATTTAAGCACATTTTCATCAAAAATCACCACTTATCAAGGAATATTTTTTTCAAAGCGATACAACTATTTTTTCCTTTTCTTTCTTTTTCAATTCAAGTGGCTCTTAATTTTTCAAAATAGTGCACCTTTCTCCTTATTTCATTAGTTCCACTCAAAAGCCAAACCAACCACCCCACACTTTAAATTTTACAAAGTTCATAATAATTCAAGTGCTCATAAGAGGTGAAAAGGTTCAAATAGATGGGTAATTCCAACAAATAGGTAAGGCTTGTAATGTGGTTGCCAAAGAAAACATGTTTACAGGCTCAAAGGGGTTAACTAATATACATAACAATTAGGTGGTAAAAGTATATCATTGGCTCAACAAAGAAACGTCTATATCACTTCCAAGACTAAACAAAACTACTATTTCGCTTTGCAAACACACGGGGCAAGTTATAGACATCATATGTAATGCACAGAATACAACAAACCTCACACGAACATGAAACATGACTCACTCCAGATTGGATCATCCACAACACTATAGTTAAAGCACTTAAGCCAAGTTAAGAACATACAATTTAAGGCACTTATACCAAAGTCGACAGCTGAGACGAAGCGTCATACTAAAGCACTCGCTATTCTCAAGACATAATGAAGTTAAGAGACCTTGTTTTCATTTCATCCCATAGCCCAAGGGTTCCTACTTCTAAAAAAATAAAACTGACTATACCCGATTCAAACGAAATCCTTGGAAAATAACCGTGGCCCAAAAAAAATCAAGGGAGAATTGATACACTACCAATAAAAGAAAATCTTTTTATCTTTTTCTTTCGACTTTAATCCCTCAAGAAACCCGCCGAATGATATCCATCATCGAGAAAAGTCAAAAATTTTGATTTTTTTTTAATGCTCAAACTAACCAAAGAAACCAACACTAATCTACATTACTATATATATACAACATAAATAAAACATATCCCCCACCCCACACTTTAAATGGTGGCATGTCCCCATGTTACACAAAGAAAAATGTAAGGTAAAGGAAACTTTCCTAATAAAGTCAGTCCTGGTCGGAGACGGTGTCAGGATCGAGATGGCAAGCCCTACTAAGTGCACGCAGCCATGCTAGGTTTAGTTAGCAAGGGCATCCACTTGAGCTCCCAAGTACGTGACAGAAGTACGTATCCCCGCCATTTCCCGCTCCAAGGCCATCATTTTCATATCCCATCTGACAACTGAGGTTCCTTCAACAACCTGCTCGTGCGGGGGTGAAGCAGCCATATCTGCAGCTTACCCTTCATTAGTTTCTTCTGGAGCATCAGACTCATCACTACTTGCCTCAACAGGTGCAACACAATCCTTCCCAATTACTATTTTATCAGCCCGAAACTTTTGTTCTTTTTTTACTTTCCCATCTAAGTCCCTTTTTCCAGTACACATGTCGCACGACATAATCTAGTGACTAAGGATGGAAAGAAGAACCCATACCTTTGCACCGGTCAACGAATGAAAATTTCGTCATAAATAACCTTAGCCACATCAAAATCATGTCCATTGATAAAACACCAGATCAGTGCAGCCCGGGGACCATTCACCTTAATGGTATTGGAAGAGGGCAACATGCGGCTATTAATGACGTAGAGCTAACACTTCCCTTCAAAGGTAAGTGATGCCAAATGAAACTTCCACCCCGGCTTAATCCACACTACTTCCTTATTGGGCACGCGTATTGTTTGAAAGAACAAATTCCACGTTGTCGGTACTCTGCCATAGGTGTCATAGTAGTCCTCTGCTTCAGGATATTCCCCAAACACTGGCAACAGGTAATCCCTCCGAATGGCCTCTATGGATGCGTCCAGGCTCTTCTTTAGCGTCGTGCAGACATGGTTCACATGTTTCGGGCAGTTTGTGTAAAACTCCCGTACAACTATTAAATTGGCTTTGTCTGGTTCTTCAAACAAGATACCCAACCTGCGCCGGACCAATTCACGATACATATTGGGACAGTCATTTTGGAGGGACCCCATATCAATTCATGTCTCCAGTATGGGTTTCTTGGAGCCCTTATGACCAAAACATTCCTGGGCTGCGCTGGATAAGAACTTGGTACTATCATACTAGCGAGCATTGGCCGAAGCTCGCAGCCGGGATGAGCCTGCATAACCACTGGAGGAGGCACCTGTTGTTCTTCATTTTTGGATGGTATTATACTACCTGAAACAAATACCACTATCAGCAAAAGGCATGATATGTGAACCAAGAGTGGTTACTCAGACTTCACTAGCACACTTGGTCACAAAATTATATTCTCAAACTCATTTTGGCATTTATACAAACACCTGAGGTGCACAGTTCACCCGAACTCCCAAACAACAATTGTATAACCCTAGTTCAACCACAGGTATACCAATGTTGAACCTAACCCATTATGATGAAATTTGATTGTTACCCCAACATACAAATAACTATAACTAGAAAAAGCAAAAAAATCTACTATAATTCAAGAAAAACAAAGAAATTAAACTAAATTAAGAAAAAATGATGGCACTTACCTGAGGGAACTTGTGAGGATTTGGGTTGGGGAGAAAGAAGGAAAGCAAAAGAGAAGAGATGAGAGAAAAGGAAAGTTTTGGTAGAGAAGAGATGAGGGGAGAGGATAGGTTTTTTTTTAATTTTGAAATTGGGGAGGGTAGGAAGGGAATGTTTGATCCTTTTGGGTTTAGAGAGGGGGGTCGGGACTTTTAGGTTAGCAGAAAGGGGGCGGGTGGATCGGGGTATTTTAAAATAAAAACAAAGAAAAATAAAATAAAATAACTAACTAATTAAATACCCTACAAAATGGCACCCAGTGCGCGACCGCGCACATTTGAGTTTTTTTTCCTGCTTTTCAACTTGAGCTACTGTTAGCCCCTCTTCAAATTGATTTTTTCACCCGAGTCATTCCAACCCGCGATATTTCATCCCTAAAACATTGATAAACCTGTCAATACTTCCAAAATTCAAAATCAAACATGAAAAATAAAGAAAAACACAAAAAAAAAAAATTGGGTTGCCTCCCAAGAAGCGCTTGCTTTAATATCGCGGCACGACAAATTATAACAAAACCTGCCTCCTAGGAAGCACCTAATTTAACGTCGCGACATGACTCCCAAGATCCATCTACCGATATAATCTCGACGGCTCCAGTTGAATGCATCTCTACCACACAAAATGGTCTGGACCATCTTGACTTCAACTTGCCTGGAAACAACCTCAATCTTGAATTGTATAGCAATACCATATCTCTAGGTTTAAAACTCCACTCAAGAATATTTTTGTCATGCATTATCTTCAATCTCTCCTTGTATATTCTTGTGCTCTCAAAAGCATGGTAGCGAAGCTCATCAAGCTCGTGCAACTCTATGAATCTACTTGTACCTTCTTCTTCTATATCGAGATTCAATTACCTCAATGTCCACAAGGCTCTATGCTCCAACTCCACTGGTAAGTGACACGCCTTCCCAAATGCCAATTTATACGGCGACATGCCAATCAGTGTTTTGAAAGCGGTACGATAGGTCTAGAGTGCATCATCTAACTTTCTCGCCCAATCCATTCTTATAGCATTCACGGTCTTTGTCAAAACTCTCTTTATCTCTCTGTTCAAAACTTCTACTTGCCCACTCGTTTGTGGGTGATATGGAGTGGCAATCTTGTGGCGTACACCATATTTTTCTAACAACTTTGCGAAGGCTCGGTTGCAGAGGTGAGTGCCTCCATCACTGATTATAGCCTTTGGAGTGCCAAATCAGGTGAATTTAGTCTTTCTCAAGAAACAAACGACTCCCTTTGCATCATTTGTAGGGAGTGTTGTAGCTTCCACCCATTTTGACACATAGTCCACAGCTATGATTATTCACTTGTTGCTATATGAGCTAACAAAAGGCCCCATGAAATTAATTCTCCATACATCAAACACTTCTACCTCCTGAATTGAGTTCATGGGCATCTCATGTCGGCGGGAAATATTTCCAGTTTGTTGGCATTCATCACAACCCTTCACCTAGAAGTGTGCATCTTTGAAAAATATTGGCTAGTAAAAGCCTGACTCCAATACCTTCGCAACTGTCCGTACTCCCCTGAAATGGCCACCATATGGGGATACGTGACAAGCCTGCAAAATAGAAGATTGGTCTATCTCGGGAATACATCTCTGGATCATATTATCAACACAAATCTTGAACCGATAAGGCTCATCCCAACAATACATGCGACAGTCACGAAAGAACTTTTTCTTTTGGATAGAGGAAAGGTCATAGGTAATAATACCGCTTGCCAGGTTGTTTGCAATGCCTGCATACCATGGCACTACCTCAAGGTTCTTGGACAATAGTTATTCATCCAAGAAAGTCTCCATAATATCTTCCACCCCAGCCTTCTTCTCTATTCCTTCCAGCCCAGACAAGTGATCAGCTACTCGGTTCTCTGTTCCCTTTTGGTCATGGATTTCTAAGTTAAATTCTTGCAGCAGTAGCACCCATCGAATCAAGCGCAGCTTTGACTCCTTCTTCTCAATTAGGTACCTGAGAGAAGCATGGTCAGTATAATAATTACCTTCGAGTCTATCAGGTATGACCTGAATTTGTCAAATGCAAACTCCACTACAAGCATCTTCTTCCTCCATCACTATGTAATTTAGTTGGGCACCACTCAAGGTTCTATTTGCATAGTAGATTGGATGCATGACTTTATCTTTTTTCTACCCAAGAACTGCTCCCACAGAATAGTTGTTTGCATCACACATCAGCTTAAATGGTTGCTCCCAGTCGGGTGCTACTATGATAGGTGCAGTCCCCAGCCTCTTCTTCAATTCCTCGAAAGCTACCCTGCAGTCATCAGAGAACACAAAATGGTGATCTTTTTTAAGCAATTTACATAATGGGTTAGAAATTTTGGAAAAATCTTTTATAAATCACTTATAGAAACTGGCGTGACCAAGGAAACTTCTTTTTGCCTTGACGGAAGTGAGTGGTGGCAACTTTTCTATTACATCAACCTTTGCGCAATCCACTTTAATGCCTTTACTCGACATTAGGTGCCCCAAGATTATACCTTCCTGTACCATGAAATGGCATTATTCCTAGTTTAATACCAGATTAGTCTTTATACACCTCTTCAATACTCTTTACAAGTTCATAAAGCAATTATCCAATAAATTCCCTACCACGGAGAAGTCATCCATGAAAACCTCTATTATCTCCTCTACCATATCTATGAAGATGGCCATCATGCACTTTTGGAATATGGCAGGTGCGTTGCATAGGCCAAATGACATTTTACGGAAAGCGTAGATGCCATATGGATAGGTGAATGACGTTTTCTCTATATCTTTCGGGGCAATAAAGATATGATTATACCCTGAGTATCCATCCAAAATGCAGAAATGGGACCTCACCGCCAATATATCTAGCATCTGATCAATGATTGGGAGTGGAAAATGGTCTTCCAGGTGGCCTTGTTCAACCTTCTGTAATCCATACAGATTCTTCATCCTGTGACTGTTCTTGTTGAGATCAACTCATTGTTCTCATTTTTCACTACAGTCATTCCACCCTTCTTTGGCACACACTCAACTAGGCTAATCCAGTTACTGTCAGAGATGGGGAAGATGATTCCCGTATCTAACCACTTGATCACTTCTTTCTTCACCACTTCTTTCATATTGGGGTTCACCTTCTTTGATGTTCTCTGGAAGGTTTGTGCCCATCTTCCAGTAAAATCTTATGCATACAAAATGCCGGGCTGATACCCTTAATATCTGTAATGGTCTAACCAATTGCAGTCTTCCACTCCATCAACACCTGCAAAAGATGTTCTGCTTACACATCTAACAAACTAGATGAGATAATAACAGTTAAAATTGAGTTAGGTCCTAAGAAATCATACCTGAGGTGAGACGATAATAGTTTTAGCTCCAACTGTGGTGGCTCTTCAATTGATGGCTTAGTTGGAGGGGTCTTTCCTTCTTTTAAGTGTAAAGGCTCGAATTCGAGCTTTCTTTTCCAGTACCCTTGACCTTCAAGGTCCAAAACCCACTCCGCCAAGTCCTCACCATCTACCTATTTTAAGTTCATGAGGCAGGCTGCTAAAGGGTCTTTTGAATTCAGAGTCTCATCTTCCTCCTCCAAAATCACATTCACAGTTTCTATTAGAGAGCAGTTAGCAAAATCACTGGGTCGCCGCATAGATTTCTACACACTGAACATTATCTCTTCATCGTTCAGTCTCATGTTTAGTTCCTCAATTTCCCAATCAATTAGAGCTCTCCCAGTGGCTAAGAATGGCCTTCCCAAAATTATGGGAATCTCCTCGTCAACCCGGCAGTCTAGAATGATAAAATCTGCCGGAAACACAAACTTTTCAACCTGCACCGGCACATCATCAAATACCTGATGGCCTCTTCACCATCCAGTCGGCTAGCTGTAATAACATGGATGTGGGTCTTGCTCTTCCAATGCCTAACCTTTTATAGATAGCCACGGGCATCAAGTTTATGATCGCCCCCAAATCACATAGTGCTTTAGCAAAATCATAGTTGCCTATTGTGCATGGGATTGTGAAACTCCCTGGGTCGGACAACTTCTCGGCTATGGGTCTCATCACGACAACACTACACATTTGAGTCAGTGTAACAGTGACCAACTCTTGAAAGTCGAACTTTTGAGACATAAAGTCCTTGATCATTTTTTGATAACCAGGCATCTCCTTCAAGTCGTCAATCAGTGGAATGTTCACCTGGATTTGCTTCAACATCTCCATGAATTTCTTATACTGCTCATCTTTTTGTATTTGGCCAATCTTTGGGGAAAAGGTGCTGGAGGCCGCTTCTTTCCTATGATTTGAGTTTGAATCTGCCCGGGCACTGTTTCTACTGCCTTCCCTTGCACTAACGCAGTTTCCTTTGCAACCACTTTTTCATTTCTTGATTCTGTTGGTGCATGTTGCACTGTCACCTCTGTTAACCCTGTTGAATCATCCAACGCAATCGGTACTGGCACAAGTGTCTTAGTTGGTCGACTTTCGCGAGCAATTTCTTGCTCTATATCATGATCTCTACCATTTATTAGAGTCACCTCCATAAGCTTCTTTGGGACCTACTCTTTTGGATTGACATGCGTGTCTGCAGGCAACGTCCCTTGAGGACGATTATTTAGAGCCATGGATATTTTCCCTAGTTGAATCTTAATGCTTTTGATATCTGAGTCATATGCTTCGACTTTCTCTTGCATTTTTCCATTGGACCCAATCAGTTGTTGCAACATTCTTTTAATTTCAGACAACCCATCATCTTGTCTCACTATCTGTTGTGTTGGGCTGTTCATAAGCTAGCTATTGATTTTGCTAATTGTATCCCTGTTGCCTTTGGTGCGGCATAACTTGACCCTGTGGTCGCATAGCTCCAAGATTGTTGCCATTATTTTATTGCACATGTGCTGCTCTATACTGCTGATTTTGCTGCCCCCAATTCTGACCACCCTGCCTATGTCCTCCATAGTTGGCCACATAGTTCATATTTACCTGATAATTCTAATTGTCACTTTCAGCACTCCACGAGCAACATATGGTTGATTAATACATGGTGTACATAAGCCTCCATTAGTCACATCAACTATGTGTATTTGTTGCTTATGGCCCGATTCATCAATCATTTTTGGTAAGGATACTCATTTGCATCATCAGAGTGGCCATATTCTCGTCTATGGATTTTTTTGGGTCCAAAGCCACTGAGTGAACTACAGGAGTGATTGTAGAGTCTCTTGTCATCCATCCTGAATTTTGAGCCATTTTATCAAGTAAGACCTTGCATTCTTGGAATGTTTTGCTAAAAAATGCTCTATATGCTAAAGCATCAACATTAGCCTTCAAGCTATCTGCCAGTCCCATGTAGAACTTTTATCCCAACATCTGATCTGGAATGCTAGATGTGGACACTTAACTAGCATAGCTTTGAACTTCTTCCACGTTTCTTGCAATGTTTCAGCTGGTTTCTGCTTGAAGCTCAATATCTCATCAACTTATTTGGCAGTCTTATTGGGTGGGTAGAACTTGTTCGAAAATTACTTGAATAATTCCTCCCAAGTGGTAATGGTGTTTATGGGGAACGAATTTAGCCAAGTCCGAGCCTCTCCCGTCGTAGAGAATGGAAACAAAAACTGCCTTATTTCTTCCAGTGTCACATTCGGTTGCCTTAGTGTGACACATATCGAGAGGAAATTTTTCAGATGCTTCTGAGGATCTTCAATGTAAGACCTAGAGAACAGTCCCTTGTTCTGCAAAAAATGTAGCATGTTGTTTGTAATTTGAAATGATTCCGCTTGTACGTGAGGGGCTGCAATTGCAGTTGTTAGATTTTGGATTGTGCCAAATATAATGTTGCTTCTAGAACAAGAGGTACCACATCCTAATTGTTCGGGTCATTCGCATTGTTTCTATTATTTGGATTTTCTATTACGTCATCCATGTCTGGTTCAATTTGTTCTGTTGAGTTTTGTTATTGTTTTTCCTTCTTGTTTGCACGATTCTATGCCTTGAAAAGTTTCTTAGGATCTGATAATGCTTCGAACAATTCATCAGTTCTTGAGGAGTTTCTAGGCATGCACCTGTAACACCCAAAACTACAAATGTTGGAATTTCAATGTATTTAGTTTCAAATGAAGAAAATTGACTACACTAAGAATTCTAGCACTTTTTTTGCTGCAATTATTAACACCGTTAACTTCCTCGTCAACGGCGCCAAAATTTGATCACGCCCAACTATGCATGTATACAAAAGACTAAGCGGTCGTTGCAAATATAATTCGATTTACAAGTCCAGAGTCGAATTCCACAGAGAATTAACGTACTAATCACAACTTTTAGTTTCGCAAGAATCCAAATAATCAACTTCCAAAAATATTAAATAATGAATTGAGTGTTTACTAACTAGTAAAAAGGTAATTAAAAAGCTATAAATTTACTACTAACAAAGTGAACGTTGTAGACAAGATTGGAAAGGTCTAGGGTTACCGATCATGAGCACTTTAGGTGTCGTAATTCTCTTTCGAGCAATTATAATAATTTACTAAACATATTCTTCCGAACTACGCTAGCTAGCATTATTTTACCGCTTTCTAAGATCGCACCAAGGTTTCGTTATTCCTAACTCTACCTTTAAACCTTCACATTGATCCCTCATATATGTTAGGAGTAGTGTTGTTCAACAACTACCTAAGTATGTACCCTTTTTCAAGTAATACACACTAAATAGGCATAGCCGATTGAGGGCCCTTTAATCAACCACAATAATCACGTAGTTGAACTAGTAGA
This sequence comes from Nicotiana glauca, assembly GCA_026770625.1. Classification (NCBI taxonomy): domain Eukaryota; kingdom Viridiplantae; phylum Streptophyta; class Magnoliopsida; order Solanales; family Solanaceae; genus Nicotiana; species Nicotiana glauca. The sequence goes on along the minus strand of MU782714.1, from coordinate 322,527 downwards.
AAAAATTCAATGGCAAATTTATATTAAACGCAACAAAAATTCATCCTCCAAGAGGTTCCATCAAACTCTCAACAAAGAGTTTAGCTACTTATAATTGTTTCACAATCACAATATAAGTATTCATCATCAATGATAAAAAGGGGAAGAAGAAAGATAAAAACTCGTTTCCGAATCTTCCGTCTTGCTCCTTGCCTGTTTTTGCTTTCAAAATTCTTTTAAAAACCGAGATACCCTCTTTTTGGACGAGCTAGGCTTAATATAGGTCAAGGAAAGTCGCCTCTGGAATTACAATGTTAGCCCTGAAATAGTTTTTCTCGGAGGGACGTGCGCGACCGCGCTCCTGGCTAGGTGACCGAGTATTTGGCCGCGCACTTTGGCCAGTTTCGGCCTGACTTGCGCAGCCCAGTGCGTGGCCACGCACCTGGGCTATATTCTGCACTCTTCTTTGTTTTTCTTTTTAAGTACGCTAACCTCCTTCGATCCTCTAACGAACTCCGAGTTTATTCCATAAGCTTTTATTTGGCCTTCAACATTCCATATTAGCTAAAAACGCTCCTTAACCTCGTTGTAGCCCGGAATTGCTCCTGCAAAGCATAAAATACTCAATCAGAGCAATTTACTATCATTTAACGCTCAAACATCAGTAAGTGCAACCAATTTAATGTGCAAATGGTGGCCAAAATACAAAGTTATAGGCTATTAATAGGAAGCAAAATCAAATAATATTGCCCTTGATTTGAAATGTATTGACATGAAGCAGCTATGTCGAAAAGCTTGCTCTTATATATTATAATATATTATAGAAAGTTTAATTTGAGAGTAATATAGCTCTAAAAATAATTTAAATATATCATATTTTATGTGTAAGAATAGAAACAAGAATTTTAATTAGCGCATGATTAAATATGGTTAGTAAAATTTCATAAGGACCAAAATCAAAATGTGTCAATAACTAAGTGACCAAAATTGCAATTTCCTTTTTCAAACTAACGAATAGGGTCTCTACTGAAATCAAATTGCTTCAGGTTCTGAGCTCTCAGCTCTTATACTCACTCGATTCAAAAGTTCCTTTTCATCTTCTTCCCCGTTAGGGTTTATCACAATTATTGCATAAACCCTCTTTTTATCTGCAGCAATTTACATCTCTTTCTTTCAAAATTGTTGCATTTTTAGAATTCAATTTACTATTCCAGCGCGCGAATTCTCAAATCCAAGTGCCTGAAAATTATCTGTAAGTACACATTTACAAATTCACATAGAAACCTAACCTCGAGTAACCTCCGTGTATATGTGTACTTTTTTACATGCGCCAGAGTTTTGCTTTTGCTCTCTAATGCAGTCTGTTATCTAGGTTTTCATGAATTGCGCATTTTGATTTGGTTCATTTTGAGTTTTAGGGATTTGTTAGTGGCATGCTGTAGTTTTATAAGTAAGCCAAAGCCAAACTTTGAGCTGAAGGGTAAAGTTTTTGAGGAAAAGCCCCAATGATTCTAGAATTTGAATATGAACAATAGAGGTAAAGCAGAAAGCGAAAGAGAATACAGTTTATGATGATAGGAAAAAAAGAGCTAGTACTGATGATTTTGGTCGAGCAATATCGAGAATTGCAGCTGCACAGATATGCAAAAATATTGGATTTGAGGGCTTTAACGAATCAGCTCTTGACTCATTTGCTGTTATTACGGTTATCTTTATGACTTAGGCGAGACTGCAACTTTCTGTGCTATTTTAGCTGGGAGGACAGAGGTCAATGTCTTTGATGTAATAGAAGGATTAGGGGATTTCGGTGGGTCCACAGGTGCATCAAAGGTGAAACATTGTGGATTGGATTCTCGGACTATCAAGGGGATTGTTGAGTTTGTGAAATCAGCTCAAGAGATTCCATTTTTGCAACCTCTTCCATGTTTTCCATTGATTAGATTAAAAGGAAGGTACCCTGTTTTGTAGGAATGGATCAAACTCCAGCGTTTAAGCACATACCTTTATGGATGCCTGCATTTCCTGATCGGCATACTTATGCACGCACCTCTACATGGAATGAGAGAGCTTCTGATCCCCGAGCTGATAACGTTGAGTTAGCGAGGCAGCGAAGGAAGGCGGAAAGGTGTTTTTGAATTTACAGCAACGATTGGTGTGCAACGGTTCAGCAGAGGGATCAGCTTCCAATGAACCGGATGATGTTAGGATTGAATCAAATGTTAATGCAAGTGGAAACCCATTAGTTGCAGTGTCTTCAGAAGCTGGAGAAAAGACATGGCTGCAGTTTCCCTTGCAGCTAAACTTTCCAATGAAATGGACAAAAACCATGTTTCTTTGCTGGAGATATTTTCTCCTGCAATTGAGGCATTGAAGGATGATCCTTCTGAATCAGGAAATGGTTTGGAAGAAAATCCTTCTGACCAGGGGAATGCTGTCTGTTTAGAGTGTAGACCTGGTAAGAAAGTTTTGTGCGATTCTTTAGATCTGAGACTTCGGAACAAGGGTTCTAGGAGAACAACATCCGGGTTCAGGCGGGATGAAGAAAAAGATGACAAGAAGAGAAGAGCAGAGTTGTTACTTAGTCAATCTGTTGAAAACCAGCAGGAGTTGACTCAGTTGTAAATTAGTTCATGGAATGGCTAACTTGATGGGTTGTTTTCTATTCTGTTAGAAAATGTCAGCAATTGATTAGGCTAGGTAAAAAGTCGGTCGAAATTTAGTTTTCCTGTGAATGGCCCACGTCTATGACGAAGTCTGATGTAGTGCAAAGCTTTTTTGGACGTTAGTTGTTTAACTTCCATTGACTGATTTGTTCCCTTACCCTAACAAACAAATGAAAAAGGAGGAAGTATGATTATAAATGGAAACTATTAAGGATTTTCAATGGGATCTTGTATTTCTTGAAGTTGCAACAACAACAACAACAACCCAGTATAATCCCACTTAATGGGGTCTGGGGAGGGTAGTGTGTACGCAGACATTACCCTTACCCTTGGGTAGAGAGGCTGTTTCCAAATAGACCCCCGGCATCCTTTCCTACAAGAACTTCCCACCTTGCTCTTGGGGAGACTCGAACTCACAACCTCTTGGTTGGAAGTGGAGGTTGCTTACCATTAGAGCAACCCCTCTTGTCTGGATTCTTTATTACCATGCAAATTTGAAGTAAAACTGGGAGTGTAATAATTACGGGAATAAGCATAGGTGAAGCTATGAACTCCATCTGATCTGCTACGGCAGAAATAGACAATGTCAATCATGTTAATTTTTTGCTACTGTTTTCAGGCCCTTAAATTGTAGTTCTACACTTGTATAGTTTACTATTTTCTTCATAGATGAGAGACTTTCTTCCTGTGCAAACTCTTGTTCCAGCTTTAGCTGCCACTACTTGCTTCCTAGTAAATGGTTCGTATGAGGGTCTTTTCTTATGTTGTTCACGAAGCATGATGCAGCGTCATTCTTGAGTAACTGATTACTTTTGTTGATTTCGTCGCTGAGACACTGTAGTCTTATCTCTATTCAGAATATACTGCTTAATGTCATTGTGCTATTTCTATAGAGTTATAGTGATTCTCTTTAGTTGGCTGCTTGGCTGTTTTGTAAAACTCAAGGCAACTAATCTGCCAAAGCCGTTGGATTGGCTAAATTCAGCTGTGCAGTCATGACACATGAAATACCAAATCTCTTTCTCCTAAAGCCATAAGGCTAGAGAGCTGTGTTCATTTCCTGTAATCTATTGTTAGCTGTATCGTTTTCCTATGAATATTTTTCTTCCACCGCTTCTTACTGAAAAAAAAGACTGTAGCAGCCTTATTTCGATTTATAGCTAATATGGCCGAGGATTAAATTTCCAAATCATGATTTGATTAATTTGGCTTCATCCAAGTATTTGCCAGTGTTTGCATTTCATTTATTTGAAACAACTACGCAACAGAAACTCAGAGACATCAGTGTGCACTATAGTCATGATATTTACATTTTGGGTGCCTGACACCAACAACTATTGTGTAACTTCTTTTAAAAACTATTTTTCATTTAGTTGCACACTTTGTTTTTAACTCTGATGTACTGCAGCATTATATGTTGATCTCAGCGTAAAAGAAGTCTTTGGATCTCACTTGCTTCACATGGTATGGCTATCACACCTTGCTGGCAATATCCAAATTCTCTTTCTGCTTCCTCTAGTAACTTGATAAATGCAGGATGAGAAAGATAATCTAGAGCCAGTGAAAATTTTCTTGGCTCTGTATTCATCCCCAGAGCGAGCACCGAGAAGTGCCCTTTCTTTATGGTAGTTTTAACTTGAGCTTTCCTGTTCTTCCAGTTGCTGATGTTGTGGAGAAATATATTGTCAAAAAGCTTTATGATCTGCTGAACCCTGGCAAAATAGCCCCCACATATCACTTCTGTTTTTTGGCTTTTCGTGCTCATTCTTATTCTTCTAATTTGCCGAAAGAGTTCAAGTCCTTGTTTCTCTATTGAGAAAGTTTTGGGTGACATTTTCAGCGGAATTGGAATCTCATATATATAGTGTCTGACTACTATGGCAGCCGTGTTTATTTTCTCATTTGACACACCATTTTAGGGTTATCCAATTTGTCCTCCCCACAAAGGGGCACACCAGAGATGTCACTGTTGAAAGGGTTTTAGGTAACATGGATTGCCACTTGCTAGTAAATATTCCTACTTTGTCCACTTCATATTTTCATTTTGACACCATTTTCTGCTGTGGATTATCAAATGAAAATTGATTTGTCATAAATTCCTTTGTCTTTTCGTTCTTCTTTTGTTTGTTTTTTCAGTATAACTAAGAAATTCTCGCAAGCAAGTTGGCGCATGATGTCAAATTTCAACGGATAATGGGGTTGCTCGTTTACAGTTCTCTACTTAAATGCTAAGCGTTGGCTAATGCACGATTTGAACTCATGACGTGCAATTAACTCCACACATCATTGCATTCTGCTTTTACTATTGAACCAATACCCTCATTCTCTAATCCTTACTTGGGTGAATACTTGCTCTCGATGTCTTTACATCAAACCAAACAATTTTATTTTAGCACTTAAAAGTTAAAGTGAGATTATTTCTCTTAATCATGGTGAATTAAAACATGTGTATGAAATATGTGTTTTGCATTTATTAGTTTAGTACAAGCACCGAATGCGGCTAATTTTTACCTACCTTATCCATTCCCCCTCTCCCCACACAAAACAAAAGGCAGAATAACATGGGAGACACTTGTACTTGTTCCGGTTTGTCATCCCGGTCCCTACACTCCATAAAGTTTCATCTAGACACTTCAACTTAATCAAAACAAGACTTTTAAAACCTTCTAATCGTTGACCGGGCTTATGTGGCATTGATATGGCTGAGGTGGACAAAATAAGTGATTACACGCACATTAGGTGCGTGAGTTGATGATTTTTCTTTATTAAAAAAATAAAAAAATAAAATAAATAAATTCATAAATAAAAAATACTATTCTTCTTCTTCAGCCCCTACCGGGTAAGGGTGTACATGGACCGGGTTGGTTCGATTTTTATCAAAATCAAACCAAACCAACTATATCGGTTTGGATTGGTTTGGTTTTGTCGGGTTTTTTGATTTTTCGGGTTTTGGGTTTTTTTATAACATGAATATTATTTCAATCTTACTTTGTTAAAATTATAGATAAAGCTTTGATAAGTGAATATATGTTTAGTAAATATGAAAAAATTGACAAACATATGATCTATTAAAATATTCTAATGTGAGAACTTTTTTAGTAACACATGATAGTTATTTTCTTAGTCGTCTAACAATAATTTTTTGTTAATTTACGCTTTCAGGGTTAATACATGAGAGGATCCCAAATATTTCTATATTTTCTAAAAAAAAAATCACTATAAACTCTTAAAAATATAAATAAAATTTATATATTTATATGTCGGTTTGGTTTGGAATTTTTTACTTAATACCAAACCAAGTCAAACCAAACGTAGTCGGGTTTTTTAATCGGTTTGGTTTGATTTTTCGGTTTGGTGCGGTTTT
>MU782714.1:304392-316084 GCA_026770625.1 Nicotiana glauca | reverse complement strand
CTCCCTTTCGTTCTGCCCCCTCACCCCCCCTCCCCCTTCTTCAATCCCTTCCCCCTTCGCTCTCCCCCCTGTTCTCCTTCTTTAGTCCCTTCCTCCATTTTTTTCCGATGATTTTAGTTTTCAAATTTTTTTCACAGCCCTTTCAAATTGGGGTAGATGAATAAGTCAAAATTCAAAAGACTTAATTCTCTGCCTATGTATTTTTCATGGATAGCTAACTTTCTTTTAAAGAGGAGTGAAGGAAATAGTGGTACTCATGGTGGAGAAGCCATTGCAGGTGGGTTATTATTTTAAGAAGGTTGAGTGGGTGGGTTTGAAGAAGGGAGGATGAGTTTTCTTTAATTTTAATTTTTTGCTTATTTTATTTTATTTTTTGTTTAAGAAATTAAAATTTTGTTAAATAATATTATTTTGGCATAGAATCTGATGTGGATGCTGATTTGTCATCCACGTCAAGCAAGTGAGCTTCACGCAATTCCGGAGAGTTTAAAAGTCTTGTTTTGATTAAGTTGAAGTGTCTAGATGAAATTTTATGGAATATAGAGACAAGGATGACAAACCGAAACAAGTACAAGTGTCTCCCGCGCTATTCTGCCCAAAACAAAATGGAAATACTGATATCCTACTCCGCTCAATTAGAAACTTGTGTTGGGAGCTGTATTTCTTGAATTTTATTACTATATACAACCATACAATGTGTATGCAAACCGTGGCTAAGGTAATAACCACCGAAAGTTATGAAGGAGAAAATGACTGTTGAAGTACTGTTCACCAAAGATGTTCCCTTATTGGCTAGTAAAGAATTTGAATGGTAAGCACACTAGAAGCGGGGCATTTACAAGTTCAGATATATAAAAAATTAGCTTGGTACAGTGCACCTGGGAATTGGGATAGATATTATATTCATTGCTAAGTTGCTATGATAGGAACATATTTGCTGTATTCATAGCTGGCCCCTTATCCCAGCCTCTTCTGCTTCTCTCAATTAAACTCCATTTTTGGATTGTCCCATTTATTCTCTTCCATTCACTACGTGGTCTAATATGAGCTTTAGTTCGGTTGAACAACTTGAATATCTAGTGTTTCATCAGAAATGCAATCAATTCTTTGGGCCAAGGTAGCTATTTTACTGTTAATAACTACAGTTTCTTTCCACCTCAACACTTCTTCCTTCATAGTTCCACATAGAAGGCAAAACATTTGCGCAAGTACGTACATGCAATCATGATCATGACTAACGTTTTCTCTTGATTGTATTTCCAATAAAAAGGGCAGTCTGCCGCAGAAAGTTCCCCTCATTCACACAGGATCGTGGAAGGGTCGCACCCCAAAAGGTGTGCTAATACAAGCGAATCAATGACCTATAGATCATGCGAGAATAACTTCACCGTTGCTCCAAGACTTCCTTTCCTTGATCGTGTTTCAAATCTTCCTATAAATCTCTTCTGCAAGAATCTCGACAAATCAGAGAAAAAACAGTATTTCTGAAAATTATGAACGTTCATTAGCAAAATAAAAAATAAATAAGATCTCTACATTCAGTAAGATAAGTGAAAAGGGTTCCTCTAAACGCGGATAAAGAACAGACTTGGTTAATTAACAATGTCTGGCACATTATAACCAGATCTAAATGTCCCAAAACCAATTAACAAGAGAACATGGAGTAGTTTAATATTAGCAGCTTAAAGAATAAATAGAGAGTCCAGAGCAATTCCAGTTATCACTTCATCAGATTGACATCAATTTCCAAAGGAAATGACCTCCCACGGTGTTTAAAGATCATAAAATCAAGACTGGCAGGTGAAGCAACTACCTGCATTCTAGTCTTTAGAGAACGTAGTAGATATTCCAATCATTGTAATTAAAAGAAAATATTTTCCGTCTCAATTAATACGAAAGTATTTGATTGAGCATGAAGTTTAATAAAAAACGAAAGACTTCTGAAATTTATGGTCTAAAATAAGCCATTGATATTTGCTTTGACTTTAAATCATTTCATTAAAGGTAAAATGAGAAATTTAAAGTTAAATTATTTCTAAATAGGAAAGTATGTGATAGACTAAAAAGGAAAGTATATCACATCTGTGTGGTTTTTCTTTAAAATGTGTGAATAGGAAATGGAATAGGCACCTTTTGGATTGCACCTCTCCATCTCACCCGTCCTTTGTCTATAAATTTAGAGGTCTGACCTCATTTTAAAGAGATGAAAAATCTGAAATCGTCTCCCCTCTTTTCTACATTGTTGCATTATTTTTTAAATAAAAAGTGTTAAGTGTGATTTGCTCCGTTTGTTGAGTTCGCTGAAGTGCTGTGATTTGAAGTGCCGCTTTCACAGAATAGTTATTCCGTTTTATCCTGGGAGGAATTAATCCGTATACCTTGGGCAACAATGAGAGGATTAAATTCCTTAAGGACACACTGTGAATTCAACGAGCTTATAATTATTTTACGATTATTTATTGAACTAACGTTTATTTGCTTCTCTGATTTTCTGATTTTGAACATTGTAATAACAATAATCTTAAGAAATTTAATTATCATACATCATATGGTTGATCGAGGGAAAGGCGATATTTAAAGTGGGTATTTTACAGATCCGCATAAGAAGTTATTCTTGATGATTACATTTGTCAAGTCTTTATATTGCACAAAATGGTGTCGTTTGCTGTTTGAGAGTTCCAAAGGAATATTTTGAAAGTAGAAGCCAATTCGGTGCTTCAAGTTGCAGTTATTTATACTGCCAATTATGAAAAGTTGCTACTGAAAATTTTTGCTTGAGTTTTCTCCGATTTATTGGATGATCACATTATCAAAAAGGACAAACTGTTGAAAGCAAAATAATGTTTTAACTTTAATACCACACAAGGGGTGATTTGTATGATGTCCAATTTTTTGCTTAAACTTATTATGGAAGGACCCGGTTCTTCTATGTATTCCTTATACTACTGTTGCGGAATAATAAATGCAGAAAGTAAAAGAACACAAGTATTTTACGTGGAAAATACCTAGCTCAAAATGTGAAAAAAACTACGACCTACTTCTCAGTAGGATTTCCCCAAACTCTTCACTAAATCAATGAGCCAAAAACTGCATTTACAAAACACTTTTGTAACCTACTCTGATTGCTTGTAGCAAACAACCTCAAACTGTTGCGAAAAATTCAAGTTAACTCTAACTTGAATACTCTGAGTACCTATTACAATTGCCTCTAGATAAAGCTGAAAGGTACAATATGAAAATACCTACTACAATTGAACTAGAACAAAAGACAGACACTTGATACCGATTCGTCTATCCGGTTCATGTAGCTTCAAGTTTGCACACTTGAATCACACATAAACTGCTTGCAAAAAGCCTTGCTATTTTGCTCTCAATTCACGTTTAATTAACTTCTGCGCTTGTGCAACCTCTGTAAAAGAGAAACACTGATATTTATAGAGTTAGTAAATAAAAATTAACTAGAATTCTAATGCTACTCTTCCTTGGTGGAAGAGTTCTAGTTGATCTGAACATCTAACTCCTTCCCTATCTTGGACATTGTTCTCTTTGATTAAGGAGTCCTTCTCCTTATCAATTATGCAATCGATCAGGAGATATCAATTCTGTCAAGTTAGGTTTATCTCCTTCACGTACATCTCACATGCTCAAATCTGCTCGTGTTTGTGCTCACAAGGGATGGACCTGGTTTATGCCTATGTTCCTTTATCAGTCTTCAAAACTAACCTTTACTTGGGCCAACAAATTTCCCTTTTTGAAGATGACAAACTTTGTGCTTTTTCGTAAGCTTAGGCCCTATTTCAACTTAGCTCAACATCAACACAAAGTTAGAAACATTTTTCCTTTTTATCATTTATCTTGAAAGTTAGAAACATTTTTCCTTTTTATCATTTATCATCAAGGACCAGGTTCATTAATACTGAAAACATGAGCAAGAGAAACAAAAAGTCCCGAACTGGGTCACTGGTTGATCTACACTAGGATATGAGACTTAAGGCTTGGAAGAACTAGGCTCTTGGTTTTTGGCTTGGAGAAGTTTCAGCATGTCTTAAAGAATTCCATCATTCTTCTCCTTTTCCCTTGCTAGCTCAGTTCTGAGAGCATCTTTCTCAGTCTCCATCTCAGTCAACCTTTTCTTCAGCCTCTCAATCTCAGCATCCTTAGCCCCACTTTCTTGCATCAAGGCTCTGACCTTGCTATTCCTTGGTACCTTCTTGGATGAACCAGTTTCTTTAGGAGTGGCATTGACTTCATAATCGCAACCAAGCAGAGTATTAACCCCAAAATGATTCTTGCTTGTACTAATCTCCCACTTCTTCATAGGTACCTTGCAATGTGCAAGTACAATTGTGAGAATGAAGCCATAGGGAATGGTATGAGTTTTGGTGCCATTGATAATCCTATCAAGAAGCTGGATTATAGCTTTCAGTCACTTTCTTCAGCAGGTCTGTGAGGGTTTCCTCTACAGATGAACCAGGTTCATCTACATTTTTCCCAAGTTGAACCACCCCTTCAGCATCTTCACCAGACCCATTTTTCCTTGTTTTTTTACCCTCTCCTCTATTCCAGTAGATTCCTCTCCCAAAACAACCATTGCACCTATTTCTTTGGTTAGACTAATAGGAGTTGGTGAAGAATCAACCACTCTTTTACCCTTTCCCCTCATAACACTCCTAGCACCATTGCTCTCTTTTTCTATTCCCTTTTCATTTTTACCACCAACTTCTCTAGATTCTGTAGTCTCAACACTTGGTATAAACCCTACCAGTACAAATCTATTCTCTAAATCTATAGCAACTTCAGAAATTGTCTAGGAGTAATTTTAGGACTAGAAGATATCAGTTTAATTTCAGAAGAACGAATTTCTTCCCCCTCAGTAGCAGACTTAAATGAATATTCACATTTCTGGGGTTCTTTTTCCCTACCTGCTTTCAATTTCTTGTTTATTTTCTTGATCTGCTCTCCCTCAGCGACAATCTTACGAGCCATCATCTTTACTCTACTTTTCTTAGAGATTGGCGTGGTTGAAAGAGTAGTAGAAGGTGTGTAAGTGGTTTCCTGTGATGGTGATGAAGGATTTTCAGAGGTGTTCGACATATATGGCTAGGGTAAGAAAAAGAAGAGAATTAGATTGTGTTTGGAAAATAAAAAAAAGAATGAGAGTTTTTGACGGCTTTAGAGAGATGAAGTAAGGAATACACTAAAGTTGATCAATATACAGAGGAATAATTAATGGGGTAACGATAGCTTTTTAGACTCTTAGAAGTCTAATCAAACTGAAATTTAGTTTTGAAGAGACTTTGGAGTGTATCCCTAGAATATAGGTAATTCAATTCGGTTGGGACTCTTTTGAACGTAACTGGTTCACTTGTAACGGATAAGTCCAAAACGATTTTAGAATTAGATAGGACTCTACTCATGATCCAAATATAATTATTTTAAATTATGCATAGTGTAAAAAAAATACCTATTTATCTTGATGAACCAGGTTCTTCACTAAACATTCTCTTGTGTAAGTTTAAATTTTCCAAAATAGAGAAAATATCATTAGAGATTAATGAGTCATTTTAGCACATGGCACAAAAGTATACTATTGAAAGTATTAGACTGAGCAAGATTTAATCTAATTATACATAATTTATAGACTTTCTAACCAATTTTTTTTTATTTTTTAATTTTTTTTGTTTAACCTTGAACTGGTCCTTTTAGGTGATCTTAATCATCCCTAATTCTTACCTGTTCCTCTCAAAGTGATCTCCATATAAGGATTTTGTTTCTAAAGACCTACTGTGCCAATTACTGATATGTCCTTGAGTCTTGGTACTAGATGCCAAACTCGACTCCTTTCGAATTGGTTGAGTTCATCTTGCATTGCATTTACCCAGTCTGCATCCTGCAAAGCCTCAACAACATTTTTAGGTTTAATAAGAGATAAGAAAGCATCAAAAGCACTAAGATTCTTTAATAAAGATCTGGTTTTGATTCCAGAGATTGGGCTAGTGATTATATTCTCAATGGGATAAGAACTTTGATGCTTGTAAGATGTCACAACCAACTGGTTTCCCTTGATGTTCATTCAATGCTTTGTTGCTGTGGAACATGTTTATGGACAGGTTCCATCGAGGTTTGAGATTTAGTTCCTCTTTGTTCAGTTCCCCCTGTGAGGTTGCCCTGAGTAGAAGAACCTGTTCCATCACCTGTTCCTTCTTCTGGTGCAGCTTCAATCTGGGCTGTGATTTTATTTAAATTTTTTACCAGCCCAATTGCTTCATCTTCATGTTCCTGTCTCTCAGAAAGAATGTTAGTTTAATCAAAAACCACATCGAGACTTTCTTCTACACACATAGTTCTTTTGTTGTATAGTTTATAAGCTTTACTATGTGAAGAATATCCCAAGAATACTCCCTCATCACTTCTGGGAGCAAACTTACCTAGGGAGTCTTTACCATTGTTGTGCACAAAGAACTTGCATCCAAATGCCCTAAGATGAGATATATTTGGTTTTCTCCCTTTAAGTAGCTCATAGAGAGTCTTCTCTACAAGAAGTCTAGCCATGCACCTATTGATGATGTAGCATGCAGTATTTATAGCTTCTGCCTAGAAACTATGGGGCAGTTTACTAGAAAGAAACTTAGTCCTAGCTATATCTTCAAGTGTCCTATTCTTTCTTTCAACAACTCCATTTTGTTGTGGAGTCCTAGGGGCAAAAATATTGTGATATATGCCATGCACATCACAAAATTCAGCAAACTTAGCATTTTCAAATTCAGTTCCATGATCAGGCCTAATTGATGCAAGTTGATTACCTAGTTGTTTTTGAGTTTTTCTAACAAAAGAAGTAAACATGTCAAATGCTTCATCTTTAGATTTAAAAAATAATGTCCAAGTAAACCTAGAGTAATCATCAACAAGCACCATCACACATCTTTTGCCACATCTACTTAATGTTATTATAGGACCATAGAGATCCATATGGACCAGTTCCATCGGTCTGGTGGTGCTACAACTTTCTTTCATTTAAAAGAGGATTTTACCTGCTTCCCCATTGCACAAGCCTCACAAACTTTGTCTTCCTTAAACTTGATGTTAGGCAGTCCTATCACCAGGTCCCTGGAGACTAATTTGTTGAGTTGACTCAGACTTGCATGTCCAAGTCTCTTGTGCCACAGGAGGGGATCATTGTCCAACACACTTAAGCAAGTGAGTTCATTTTTTGAGAGTGTGGACAGATCTACAATGTAAATATTGTTTCCTCTTTTTCCTTGCAAAACAATCTTGTCAATGGTAAGATTTATCACAAAACATTTGGTAGAAGTGAATGCTACCAAGTTACCTCTGTCACACAGTTGTGATACACTGATTAGACTGCATTTCAAGCGATCTATTAAGTAGACATTCTCAATAGAGTGAGAGTCTGTCTTACCTACTTTTTCAATCCCAATGATCTAACCTTTCTTTCTATTTCCAAAGGAGACATTTCCTCTTTTGAGGTCCTCAAGTTAAAGGAACTGGTTCTTGCTTCCTGTCATATGCTTTGAGCAGCCACTATCCAAGTACCATATTTGGCTGCTCCCTTTCACTTGGACCTGCAAAAAGAAATCAGGGGTTAGTCTTAGTAACCCAAAATAGTTTGGGTCCCTTTCTATAGGCAAAAGGATGAATTATATTCTTTTTGGACCATCCTGGCAGCCTATTTTTCCCTTGAACAAATATTTTATTTTTTTGACTAGCCTTTTCTTTTGCAATACATCCACTTTTATAGTGACTAGTCTTACCACAACGTGTGCAAATTTTGTTCTCAAGAAGTGTGATGTACTTGCTTTTAGGATCCCACTTTGGTGCAGGGGTCCCATAGCCAAGTCCTCTCTTATTGCTACTATGGTGTTCATGTAGCCATGAAAGTGCATCGGAGGACCTATTCCATTTACAGGTTCTATCTAGCTCGTGCTTGACCTTGCTTAGATCCTCCATTAGGAATCTTATCTGCTAATCTCTTTTGAACAATTCATCTTTCATTTTTCCTAGGTTTTCTTCTAAAGTGAGTTGTGTATGATCAACTTTCCTTTTACTTATTCCTAATTTCAGTTTTAGATTTTTAGATCTAAGCTCTAGGATAGTAGTGTCCAGTTCAAGAACCTGGTTCTTTAACTTAGAGTTTTTACTATCGCTTTCACTAGCCCTAAGTTCTAGATTTTTATACTTAGCTTTTAAAATCACACATTCCTTAGACAGCTATTTCTTTTCATTGTTTAGATCTCAAATTCATTGAAATCCAAGGGTAACTCAGATAGCCTTTCTTTAGAAAAAAATTTAATCTTGTCTTTTAGATAAATTACATTTACCTCAAATGCCTCATCAGATTCTCCAATGGCCATAAGTGCTTGTTCATCTCCATCTTCATCCTCTGAGTCCTCACCTAAGCTTTCTCCCCAGGCAGCAACCATAGCCTTTGTTGATCCTTTGTTCTTCTTGGGATGAACCTGTTCCTTCTTTATGTTTCTGCATTCAGCTCTTTCATTCTTCCATTCAATTTCCCATTGTAGGGTTATTTTTGATGTGGTGATCAGTCTTCCTACACTTGTAATATGCCTCATTGATTTGATTTTTAGGAACCCTTGGTTTGCTATAGTTTCCACTTCTGGAAGAACCCTTTCCTCTCATTAAGTACTTCTTGAAGCCCTTTGTGATCATGGCCATTTCATCCTCCTCTAGATCAGCACCTTCAGTGATTCTATGTGCCATCCTTTCCTTCTTGGGTGCATCCATCTTCATGGTTTTCCTTCTAAGTTCATAGGCATTGAGATGTCCAATTAGATCATCTAACTTTAGAGAGGCAATGTTCTTTGATTCCTGAATGGCAGTGATTTTGCTCTCCCAAGATACTGACATAACCCTTGTCAAAATCTTCTCAACTTTGTCTTATTCAAGAATAACCCTTCCAAGAGACGCAAGTTCATTTGTCAGTGTGGTGAACCTTGTATAGATTTCCTGGATGGTTTCCCCTTCCTTCATGGTGAAATTCTCATATTGAATACAGCAGTGTTCCTTTGGACCTCTTCACTTGAGGTGTTCCTTCATGAGCCACTTGAAAAGTGTCCCAAATATCCTTAGCAGTTGTATAACTTTGAATTCTGCTGTACTCGTCTGGACCAAGTCCACACACAAGAAATTGCTTGGCCTTAGCATTCTTCTCCCATTTCCTCAAGTCCTCAGCATTGCAATCAGCTCACGTTTTTGGCACATCTACTCCTTCAGCATTTTTCTTCATGGTAGCCAGGGGACCATCACTAACAATTTCACATAGCTCAAAGTCTTCTCCAATGATATGATTTCTCATCATGTTTTTCCACCAAGAGTAGTACTGGCCATTAAAGAGTGGAGGCCTGGCAGTGGATTGCCTTTTCTAGTTTCCAGGTGGTGCACTCATCTTGATTTGTTCCTAAGGTGTTAGCCTCTTGAGGGATAACCTGCTCTGATACCAATAGATGTATTAACTTCAATACCACCCAAGAGTGAGGGGGGAGTGATTTGTGTGGTGCACAATTTTTTGCTTAAACTGATTATGGAAGGACTTGGTTCTTCTATGTGTTCCTAATACTACTGCTGCGGAATAATGAATGCAGAAAGTAAAGAACATAAGTATTTTACGTGGAAAACACCTGGCTCAAAAGGTGAAAAAAACCACGACCTTCTTCTTAGTAGGATTTTCCCAAAATTTCCACTAAATCAATGAGCCGAAAACTGCATTTACAAAATACTTTTATAAACCTAGGATTAACTCTAATCCCTTGTAGCAAACAACCTCTAACTGTTGCGATAACTTCAAGTTAACTCTAACTTGAATAATTTAAGTACCTATTACAATTGCCTCTAGATAAAGCTTAAATGTACAATATGAAAACACCTACTACAATTGAACTAGAACAAAAGACAGACCCTTGATACTGATTCTTCTATCTGGTTCATGTAGCTTCAGGTTTGCACACTTGAATCACACACGAAGTGCTTGCAAAAAGCCTTGCTATTTTGCTCTCAATTCACGTTTAACTTCAGCATTTGTGCAACCCCTATAAAAGAGAACAATGCTATTTGTAGAGTTAGTAAATAAAGATTAACTAGAATCCTAATGCTAGTCTTCCTTGGTGGAAGAGTTCTAATTGATCTCAACATCTAACTCCTTCCCTATCTTGGACAGTATTCTCTTTGATTAAAGAGTCCTTCTCCTTATCAACTATGCAACCTTTTCAATCAAGAGATATGAATTCTGTCAAGTTAGATTTATCTCCTTCACATGCATCCCACATGCTCAAATCTGCCCGTATCTGTGCTCACAAGGGATGAACCTGGTTTATGCCTGAGTTCCTTTGTCAGTCTTCAAAACTAACCTTTACTTGGACCAGCAGAAAAGACAAAAACCAAAGTCTAAGATCTCTGAGAAAACTTTACGGAGATATACACACTTCCTGTTATATTTGTTTTGAGGAAGTGAAGACAATGTGCATATGACAAGGCTTTGGGATCCTTTTAAAGCACGATAGAGAGAATATTGGATTAAATTTTGATTCTAAAATATACATTGCACCGGTAAGGTTCTAATTATCAATGGAGGCATCGCAATTTGGAAAAGTTTTTGCTATCATGCATTGATGGGAGAGATTGGAACTTTTTTTGCGATAATAAAACGGGTTCTATTTTCTCTTACTCAACTTAAAATGTTTGATCGTTAATTTTTTATCCTTTGTGATATATAATTTTGTTTCTATAAATATAAGGATAGATGTTATTATGTGATCGATCTCATATTACAAATCTAGATTATATGTATGATTAGGAATAACATGTGTTTATGGTTAATTTGTTATTCCTTTGACCAAATACTATTAACAGTTGATATACAATTTGGTAGCGTGCATGGTATTTTCAAGGAAGTAAGACATGAATTAGACTTACACTAGTGCTTGAAAATTGTTCACTATCAGCCGTTTTCATCGAGCATGGACAACCAAAAACCTAGAGGACCTTCTTCTTCATCTTCCATATACCAAAAGAAAAACCTACAGAACCTATTCTAAGGAAGTTCCGCGCAATAAAAAATAGAGCCCCCACCCCCCTGTAATTTATCTTCTTCGAACCCCACCACCCCTAAAACAAACGACCCCTTCTTCTCCTTCAGCACACCCTAAGCAGCTATTAGACCTAGACCAAAGAGCTAGCAGCCATTTTTTTTACAACTAGCCCTCCCCCCCAGTGGTGACCCTAGCTTTCATCTTCATGGAAACAACGAAATCCCTAACCTAGCTAACATAAAAACAAATCTGAAGAAGCAGTTGCTGAACATTAGGGACAACCCCACCCCATCAGAATTGGAGCTCGATTCTCCTTCAGCCGTTGAACGAACAGACCCAAAATTGCATTCCCTACATCTTTAACCTTTACCCACAACACAAATCAGCCATTTCAGATCGAGCCTAGACCTTTCTTCTTCTCTTGGACATTTGAAGACTTAAGTTTCTTCTTGAATAAACAAAAAAAACCAGCAACTTAAGACTAGGGGTGTTCAAAACCGAACCGAAACTGAAAATCAAACCAAAATCGAAGTTTAATGGCTTATTGGTATCGGGTTAACGGTTTAACGGACGAGGAACGGATTGAAATTTTTTATTAATGGCTTACCAGTTTGGGGGCGGATTATTCA
>MU782714.1:287017-304094 GCA_026770625.1 Nicotiana glauca | reverse complement strand
CTAGGAAGTATTGGGGCGAGGTGATCAGGCAGGACATGGTGAGACTTCAGATTTCCGAGGACATGGCTCTTGATAGGAACATGTGGAGGTCGAGCATTAGGGTGGTAGGCTAGGGGGTAGTCGATATTTCTTCCCTCTTTGTATCGGGTAGTCTGTTAGAGTTTCGTTAGGTTTGTTAGCGGTATTTGTGGTATTCATATTGGTGTTTTGCATAGTTTTGTGTTATTGTCCTTTCACTTATTTGTTGTGGTTATTTTCTTTTTGGTATCTTTTATTGTTACATGTCTTTTCTCTTATTTATTTTCTGATATTATTGCCTTTTCTGTTGAGCCGAGAGTCTCCTCGAAACAGCCTCTCTGTCCTTTTCGGGGTAGGGGTAAGGTCTGCGTACACTCTACTTTCCCCAGATCCCACTAGTGAGATTTTACTGGGTATGTTGTTGTTGTTATCCATTTATATATTAAATAATAAAAAACCCTTCTTCCTCCAGTACTCTATCAAAGTGAATTAGAATAAAAGAAAGCCAAATAAAAGGAGTCATCTAACTTTGACAAAAGACAAAATTTGTTGTCTGAAACAAGGTAACAACACCAGTTACACTACTGTTTCATCAACTTTGCCTGGGTTTTAAGGCATCCTAGAATTTAAAGCATGACGAACATTTGTTTCAACAACGGCCAATTGGAAATCATTCACATGGACTAAGGCCAATGTGCATAAACATAAATAAGATTCTAGACAGATGATTTACCCATCACGGTGTCTTTTCTGCTTCGTCCCTCTTAGTACGTCGACCACCTATTTAAACTTACAGAGACTAAATTCTATTTTATTTTGATTGAATTAGGCCAATAAACCGCCTAATAACCGTCTGATAAGAGCTAAACCAACACCAATCCACCCGATATCTTATCGGGTGGCTAGCATATTAATATATTTAAAAGCCGTTAACCGATAATTCAAACTATTAAGAGTAAATAATCACTCAATCCGCCCGATAAGCAGCCCTACTTAATACCCTAGTTAACAGAAATGGCAGAAAGGGAATTCTAACGAAAATCTAGTGCATCATCTTCGTTCTTTGAGTTACACACATGCACAGAAATGAGGAAGAGTGGAAAACGAGAGGAGCAAAAATTCGAGGTTCGTTGAGGTTTCCGGCGAAGTGGACTCTACTATTGGAATCGTTTGAGCTTCATCCTAGTCAGTGTTGGCCTAGATTTGGTTCATCTCAGCTAATCCATTGTTTAATTAGGTAAGTTTTAAACCCTTTTGTATTATGTTTTCATTTGAATGATTCAAAATCGTTGGTTCCTTGTTTAATTCATGTGAATCTGTTTCATGACCTGAAATTAGACCATGACCAAATATTCTAAGACTCCTATGAATTAGCAATACTTAGAGTAATCCATTTGTCCCAGCCCGACTCAGTAATGTTTGTTTTCAGTTAGTATTTTGTGAGATGAGAATTCTTTTTATAAGTACTAATTATTATATTTGGGTGTCACGAATTAAAATTTCCTTTCACCAATCTGCAATAAATGACAAACACACTAGTGTAATCTTTTTGTTTTTGGTGGTCCGTATCGAGAAGCATTACAGTTCTCTTAACTGCACGAGTATGATTTAAATATGTATATTCGTAGCTTGCTTCAGGCACGATCAATAATAAATTATCGCGACTGTGAGTACGGTTACCGTGACGTAGGTGCGATACACAATTTTCAGATCCGGGTGTACATTTCATGTGACCCGACTTTAATTTCCAATAATGTTTAATAAATAAATATGTTGTGAATCGCAGGTGCATTTCATGTAGCGCGGTTTACGATGTATTTTCAAAAGCAAACAAGTGTACGACAAATCATGAATTTTCGTAAAAACATTAAAAGCGGTAGAAGGAATAAAATGCACAATAGGTTTTCAAATATGTAATTAATCAGATAATTTGGCCCATTATTAATAGTTAAGTGATCGTGCTAAAACCACGGAATCTGGGAACGCCTAATACCTTCTCCCAGGTTAACAGAATTTCTTACCCGAATTTCTGTGTTTGCAGACCGTAAATAGAGTCAAACTTCCTCGATTTGGGATTTTAAACCGGTGACTTGGGACACCATAAATCATACCAAGTGGCAACTCTAAACTTAAATAAATAATCCCATTTTGATTGTCAAATTTGAAAAACTCCCCAATACCACTTCCGGTGGTAGAAAAGGAGGTGTGACAATCACCCTACTGGGGACAAAATCAGTCGAACCTCGCCACTCAATCTGTGGCACACCCACGCCATCACTATCTTAGCATGACATTAAAATATAGCACGACGTGGAGATAACCAATCTATGCCTAATATCACATCGAAATCCACCATGCAAAGTAATATAAGGTCCACTCGGGTCTCCAGACACCCAACAGTCACCACGCATGACCGATATATACGGTCTACAACAACAGTATCGCCCACCGAAGTAGATACACGAATAGATGAAACAAGAGACTCATGGGGCATATCCAAATAATGAGAAAAATATGATGACACATAGGAATAAGTGGAGCCGGGATAAAATAACACAAAGGCATCATGTGGCAGACTGAGACAATACCTTTAATCACAGCATCTGAAGCAATAGCATCGGGTCTAGCTGGAAGTGCATAGAAATAGGCCTGACCGCCAGCTGATCGACCTCCCTCTCTAGGGCGACCCCTAGCTGGCTATCCTCCACCCTAGCTGGATGGGTAGGTGGTGAAGTAACTGGTGCTGAAGTAGAGGGCTGACTCCTCTGCTGAGATGATCCCCTAAGATGACGAGGACAATGCCACCAACTCTCTAGTGCTGGAGACGGGGACTAGAGGGAACCCCTAGCACCGGGATGACTAGTAGAAGAACCTGGCATATAAGAGCCCTGAACTGATGGAGCACGGGATGAACTCTGTGCTGGAAGGGAATTGAGTAAGGAATGACCCTGCTGAGAACTATGAGAACCATGGCCAGATAATTCCCCAACGATAACCTAGGCGAGTTGAACGAGCATGGCTGAATAGGCGGCCTCTGCCATACTGAAATTGGCCCCCATGCTAAGTACCACTAAATCCACCCTGACCACGAGGCCTCTCTCTCGAATCTCTCCTAATCATGAACCATCTCAATCTGGCGAGATATGTCAACAACCTCATCAAAGGTAGCACCAGATACTCTCTCTCTGGTCATAAGTAATCGAAGCTGATAACCGAAGACATCTATAAACCTCCCGATCCTCTCTCGATCTGCGGGAACCAACCAGACCGCATGGCAATCCAACTTGGAAAACCGCATCTCATACTGTGAAATAGATCTGTCACCCTGATGAAGTTGCTCGAACTGACTCCCAGCTCCTCTCAGCGAGACTCAGGTACAAACTTCTCTAGAAAGAGAATGGAAAACTGATGCCAAGAAAGGGGTATTGCGTCAGCCGGCCTACACTCGCATAAGCCTCCCAGCATTTAAGTGCAACCCCCGAAACTGGAAAGTAGTGAACGAGACTCTACTGGTCTCCAAAATACCCACAGTCCGAAGCATCCTCTGACACTTGTCCAACAAACCCTGGGCATCCTCGCCCTCTGTGCCACTGAAAGTCGGAGGCTGAAGTCTCCCAAACCTCTCTAATCTGCGATGCTCATCTTTTGGCATAACCGGAGCTATATAACCCTAAGCAGCTGCAACCGGCTAGGCTGGTGGTGCCTCCGGTGTCTGCAATCCCTTAACAACCTGCTCGGGTGTGCGAGTGGCGGGAGTCTGAGTGTTTTCCCCAGCTTGAAAAGTGGCTGTGGTAGTAGAAACTACGAGCGCCTGAGCAAGACTAATGCACACGGTCAAGATCTGAGTGAAGGTCTCCTGAAGACCCGAAATGACAGTAGGCACAGCCGGTGCCTGAGCTGGTGCTACTGGGTTTCCACAACTGGGACTTGATCCTGAACTGGGGCTACTGGTGGATTTGCCGGTGTAGCCCTAGCTGTTGTGCGGGCTATACCCCTGCCCCTACCATGGTCTCGACCGCGTCCTCGACCTCTAGTGGCCCTAGCTGGTGGTGCTGGTGGTCACCCATCCTGACCGGTAGTGCGTGTCCTCACCATCTGTGAGAGAATAGAATAACAAAAGTTTAGTACTAGAATCAACAAATTCGCACGACAGGAATTCAAGAATATGAAGTTTTCCTAAAGGTTCTGCAGCCTCCCAAGGATAAATACAGACGTCTTTGTACTGATCTGCGAGGCTGTACTAAACCTGCTCATGACTCGTGAGACCTATGTAACCTAGGCTTTGATACCAACTTGTCACGTTCCTAAAATGGACCCGGTTATGATGGCGCCTATCATGAAACTAGGCCAGCTGACACAAACCCCAAACCGACCAGAAATTCATAATAAGTCATTTAAAGTCATTAATTAGCTAAATATTCCATAAAATAAGTCAAAATAGACAATGAGGAAATGTAACACAGCCTGAGATCAGGGTGTCACCAGTCATGAGCAACTACAACTCGTCTCGAAATAAGAAAGGACAAAATAGTCTGAGCAAAATGCTAAGACAAAGCTAAATAAGATAGGAAGAAGAAGCACTAGGCTACGAACGCCAAACAACTACCTAGTCAACTTCGAGGATCTACTAGAAAGCAAATCAGCACTCACTATCGCAACCCGAGGCTCCTGGATCTGCACACAAGGTGCGGGGAGTAATGTGAGTACGCCAACTTAGTAAGTAATAAAAGTAAAGGCAGCTGAGCAGTAAGAAAACATGTAAACCACATCATTACGCTACAGAAAATAGTATAAATCCAGAACAATGCAGTAAAATAATAAAACTCGTAAATAGACAACTCAGTTCAGTAAAACCTTTTAAAACATCCTTCGATAGTTCAAACGAGTGATGAAAACAATGAGTAAAGGGATAGAAACATAAATAGACCCTTGGGAAAAACAAGTACCATAAATCACCCCTTGGGCTATCTCACAATCACTCATATAAGCCCATCGGGCAACAACATGAAACAACAATAGCCCCTCGGCCAATATCACATCACACACACTAGGTACCTGCGCTCACTAGGTGTACAGACTCCGGAGGGGCTCCTACAGCCCATGCGCTATCACAAGCCATCTCGTGGCACAATAAATCAGGCCCTTGCCCTCTCATATATCAGATCAGTACAACTCGCTGTGGTGCGTATCCTAATCCTATGATATCCTCACAACATAGGCTCTCGGCCTCACTTTATTAGAACTTACTCAAGGCCCTCGGGCTGATAGTAAACAAGTACTCGGATCATAATATCAATTATAAAATCAAAAGGAGTAAATAAAATTCGAGTTATGATATCAGTGAAAGTATATCATGACTGAGTTTAAACATCATCAAAACAGTGAGGAAACAGTAGTAAAAAGCCCCTAAGGGTCCAAACAGTTGGCACAAGGCCCCAAACACGACATTCAGCCCCAAACATAGTAATACCTTCCAAAATATAATAATATCAAAAAATTTCCAATTAAATACGTGATTTAATAATCATACGGGATGGACCAGGTCACAATCCCCAACGGTGCACGACCCAACGCTCGTCATCTAGCGTATGCGTCACCTTAAAATAGCACAACGATGTGAAATCCAGGGTTTCATACCCTCGGGATAACATTTACAATCATTACTCCAAACTATAGCTCGCAATGCCTTTGTCTCTCGAATTGGCCTCAACTCACCCTGAATCTATCCAAAATCAGAATCATAACATCAAAAATAGGCTAAAGGAACAAAGCCCACGCAAAAATAACCAAATTTACTCAAAAATCCCAAAATTAGCCAAACCCGACCCCCGAGCCCACGTCTCAGATTTTGATAAAAATCACATCACTAGAATCCTTATTCTCCCACGAGTTTATACATATCAAGAACATCAAAATCAGACCCCAAATGGCCCCTCAAATTCCCAATTTACTCTCCAATATCAAGCCCTATTCCCCAAATTTAACCCTTATTTTCCATAAATTTCAAGCTTAATTAGTGATATAATGCCATGGAATCGAGTATCGAGTTCAAAATCTTACCTCCAAGTGTTTCCCTTCGATTCACTCTTCAATCCCTCTCAAAAAGCTTCAAACTCGGCCAACAATGGTGAGAAATGGCCTAAAATTCGCGAAGATGGCTATTTAAACATTCTGCCCAGGGATTTAAATTCCTTAATCGCGATCGGGGAAAGAACCTCGCGATCGCGAAGAACAACTTCACTGGCTCCTGAAATAATTCTACACGAGCGCGTGCCTCTCAATGTGAACGCGATGCGCTGCCCCTCATGCCTACGCGATCGTGGACCACTAACCGCGTTCGCGATGAACAAACATGTGGCCCCAGCTTTGGTCCACTAACCTTACGCGAACACGAGTTGACCCATGCATTCGCGATGCTTTACCTGAACAACCCCTGCGATCGCAATCTAAATACGCGAACGTGAAGAACAACCTGGGCTGCCTTTACAACTATTATACGCGATCGGGAGCCTTTTCCCGCGATCGCGAAGAAGAAACTTCTGCAATAGAAACAGCAGAAAATCTGTAACTTCCCAAAACAAAATTCGACCCATTTAACCACCCGAAACTCACTCGAGGCCCTCGGAACCTCGACCAATCATGCCAACATATCCAGTAACATCATTTAAACTTTTTCTAACCTTCGGAACATTAAAAACAACATCAAAACATCAAATCATCATCGGATTCAAGCCTAAGAAATTCCAAAACTTCCAAATTCTACTTTCGATAAAAAACTATATCAAACCTCGTCCGAATGACCTGAAATTTTGCACACACGCCCCAAATGACACAATGAACCTACTACAACTTCTAAAATTCCATTCCGACCCCTATATCATAATCTCCACTACCAACCGGAAAATACCAAAATTCCAATTTCGCCAATTCAAGCCTAAATCTACCTCGGACCTCCAAAATATATTCCGATCATGCTCCTAAGTCCCAAATCAACTCCCGAAGCTATCCAAATCATGAAAAGCAAATTTTGAGATTGCTTACTCACAAGTCAACTTCTAGTTGACTTTTCCAACTAAAAGGCCAACTTAAGAGACTAAGTATCTCATTTCTCTACAAAACCACTCCGAACCTAAACTAACCAACACGATACGATGAATTACAGCTGAAAAGCACATAAAGAAGCAAAAATGGGAGAAACAGAGCGGTAACTCATTAAACGATCGGTCGGGTCGTTACACAAATTCCCTTAGAAGCTCAATAGAAGGGCCTCTGAATAGGAATGACCAAATTCTTACTATAGGAAGCCTCATCCAAAACAAGGAATGGAATACAAACGTTCTCTCTTTTGAACTACCTAGTGATATCCTTAACAATCTTAACATTGCCCCCCATCCCTATTAAGGGATTAAATATTGATAAGATAAGTTGGTGTCTCAACTCAACTGGTCTATTATCCACCAAATCTTGCTATAAGCTTCTCTCTGAAGACAACCCTACTTTTAAGCCCTTTGAGTGGATTTGGACCCTCCATTGCGCAAATAAATTATTGTTTTTCCTTTGGCAATGCATGCACAATCGTATCCCTTGCCGAGCCTACCTAGCCAAAATAGGAATCAATATTGATTCTACCAGTACCATTAGCAAATCCGGGATAGTGGACATTCAACACATTTTTAATAATTGTCTAGTTTCTAACCATCTCTGGAAAAAAATGGGTCTTTCCTCTATAAACATTATCAATGACACAAATTGGCTAGTTAAGTTGAGGGATATCCTTATACAAAACAATCACTTTCAAATAAAGTGGACTACCCTATTTCCCTTCTCCATATGGGAATTATGGAAAAATAGAAATCATAATAATATCAACAATCTTGATAAATGTGTGGAAATAGGGAAAACTATCCATCCATCATGGGAATTCACCTTCTTCACTTAAAAGAAATCCCTTCTTGGAAAAAATAGTAAATATTGAGGTCAGTTGGAACAAACCTACTAAAGGTATGATCAAATTAAATTGTGATGGTGCTTTTTCTAGTAACAATAATGCAACTGGACTCGGTGGAGCATTTTGAAATATTAAAGGAGATTGGATTGTGGGTTACCACAAATAAAGCCAAGCAATTTCTCCAACCCATGCAGAGCTATTGGCATTTCTAGAAGGACTAAAAATTGCAAAAGAACTGTACTTCCTCAATATGGAAATTGAAACTCATTGTACGGACGTCATCAAACTTATTTATGAGGATAGTACTAACTTCTGTAATATTGTTTCTAAATGTAGATGGTTAATGCACCAATTGAAGCTCCCACACCTGAAGCATAATTTCAGGGAAGGAAATGAGGTGGCACATTTACTAGCCAAGCAAGCTATCAAGAACCCACCATCATCAAAATATTTTTACCATGCATGTCCACCTTTTTTTGTTGAACAAGAAGTGATCAAGAACAAGCATGGAGTCTATAATAGTGTTGGGAGTATTTCCACAAATATTTGTAACTATTTGGCAACTAGGGGCAACAATAATGCCCTACAAACATCTACTATGCCTATGTAATTTTGTTCTGTTCTAAGTAATATAATATATCCATCTGTTGCGTTCAAAAAAAAAAGCTGGTTATCAACACGATTCCTATTTGGCTAATCATTTTACCATTTGGTATAGGTGTAGCACAAGCTGCAACTTTTTCCATGAAACAAGGCGCGACAATGAATCGGAAAATCATTCAAAATTTTGAGTTTCCCCCAGCCTCAATTTTATTTGTTGCAAGCATTAACTAAGAAAAAATTATCTCAAAGATTAAACCAACTATCATTGTAAATTACATCAAGAAGTATTATGTGAAATTCAATGCAAATCCCGAAGCTCAAATGATGACTCATGTTTTGCAAAACTCACAGAATGAACAGGTTATAAAGTAAAACTGATGAAACCTTTAACATCATCAAGAGATTCAAACAGAGCTCAAATGACCATTATCATGCCTAATATTATCACATATCCATAAACATATACCTAATAAAATGGAGTAAAGAAATAGACCTCAATCGATGAATTTGGATATATATATATATATATATATATATAGGAATCTGATTACAACTTGCTTTGTCAACTTCTTTCGACAACCATAAAACAGCAACAAAAGCAACAAGAATCATGAACGTTTACCGGAGTCGCAAATCGAACCACTAGATCATTCAAACCTCGGACATCAGCTTGAAAATGGCAAACCAAAAATTGAATTTCAACTAAACTCCATCTTAAAATTGAAGTTGAAAAATAGAGACAGAAAGATAAAAATATCTTTTGTTGTATTGATCCGGGAGGGGAGAGGTTGGCCATGTAACGACCTGACCGGTTGTTACATGTATTACCACTCCATTTCCCCTATTCCTACTTTTTATTGTCTTTTTAGCTGTATTATGTGCTATCGGGTTGGTTGGCTTGGGTTCGGAGAGGTTTTGGTAAGGTTTGAGATACTTAGTCTCTTTTGAGTAAGCTTAAGTCTAAAAAGTCAACCGGATATTGACTTATATGAAAAAAGGATCGGATGTGAATTACAATGATTCAGATAGCCTCGAGAGGTAATTTAGGACTTAGGAGTGTGATCAGAATGTATTTTGGAGGTCCGGAGTAGCTTTAGGCTTGAATTGGCGAAAATGGATTTTTACCATTTTTCAGTTGATAGGTGAGATTTTGATATAGGGGTCAAAATGGAATTCTGGGAGTTGCAGTAGGCCCATTATATTATTTGGGATGTGTGTGCAAAATTTCAGGTCAGTCAGACGTGATTTGATAGCGTAATTCGGAAGATTTTTTGAACCTTAGGCTTGAATCCGATGTGATTTGGTTGATTCGATGTTGTTTGAGGTGTTTTGAAGATTGGTATAAGTTTGGATAGTGGTATATGACTTGTTCGTGCTTTTGGTTGAGGTCCCGATGGCCTCAGGGTAATTTTGAATGGTTGACGCGAGATTTTGGAGTTGAGTTTGGTAGCTAAAGTTATTGTTGCTGTCATAACCGCACTTGGAGTTGGGTGGCCGCAGGTGCGATGCCCGCAAAAGTGGAAGGCAAGTCATAGATGTGGCTAAGAGGGAAGTCAGCTGGAACCGCAAAAGCGGCTGCTGGAGCGCACCTCCGATAGCGCAGGTGCGGGCGTTTTGTCACTGATGCAGAACTGGGCCTTTAAGTGAAAACCGCAGATGCGGTGGGTTAGACCACATAAGCGGGATCGTAGAAGTGGAAAAATGACAGCAAGTGTGGAATCCCTGGGTCAGAAAGTATATTTTTCATCCTTCACCATTTTCAGCCTTTCTTCACCATTTTTAAATCGATTTTGGAGCTTTTTGGGCGATTTTGAAGAGGGAATTTAAGGGAACTTCATAGAGGTGAGATTTTTTATCATAAAACTCATTCCTATGGTGTTATGTTATTGATTAGGCTTGAAATTTATGGAAATGGTGGATAAATATTGAATAAACTAGGGCTTGAAATTGGAGACCTAGAATTTGGGATTTGAGGGATCATTTGTGATTGGATTTCGGTAAATTTGATATGCATGAACTCGTGGGAAGATTAGATTCCATTGATGTTAATTTTGTCAGATTTCGAGGCGTGGGCCCAGGGGTCGGGTTTGGTTAATTTCGGAATTTGTGTTGTAATTTGATTAATTTCATATGGGTTTCACCTCTTTAGCATATATTAATGGTTATGAACTGATTTTAGATAGATTCGACGCGTGTTGAGGCCGATTCGAGTGGCAAAGGCATCGCGGGCTAGAGTTTGGATCGGATAGAGGTAAGTAATGATTGTAAATGTTGTCCTGAGGGTATGAAACCCCGAATATCACATCGTTTTGCTACTTTGAGGTGACGCACACGCTAGATGATGAGCATGAGATCGTGCACCGATGGGGATTATGACTTAGTCTGCCCCGTATTACTGTTTAACTGCATATTTGATTGAAAATGGTTTGCTATCATCATGTTTTGGGCTTAATGCCATATATGGGCTTCGTGCCAACTGTTTAGACCCTTAGAGGATTTTACTACTATTCCTCATTGTTTTGACTTCGTATTTGTACTCCGTCATGCTATATTCTACTGTTTTCACAACTGCAGCCATCTTTACTTGTTTTTATTATTTTAAATGATATTTTGGGCCGAGCATCATGTTTTACTGTTGCCCGTGTGGCTTGTGAGATTCTAACTGAGTAAGGCCGAGGGCCTGTGTTTTGAGGATACTATGGGATCGGGCTGCACGCCGCAACAGTATTATACTGATTCATGATTATGAGGTTGAGGACTTGAGTTGTTACGCCACGGGGTGGCTTCATATAAGGATGAGAGCCTGTTTGATTATGCCACGAGATGGCTTGTTATTGCGCTTGAGCCGCAAGGGGCCCCTCCCGGAGTCTGTGCACCCCCAGTGAGCACAGGTACCCAGTTTGTGATGTGATATAGCCCGAGGGGCAGATGTTGTACCATGTTATTGCCCAAGGGGCTGATACGAGTGATTGTGAGATAGCCCTAGGGGTTGGTTCTATTGGTATTTTGCCCAAGGGGCTGATTTGTGTTTCTATCTTTTATCCTTATTTTCATTCACTAATTTGAACTGCTAAAAGATGTTTTAAAGAGGTTTTATTGAACTAAGAAGTCTTTATAAGCTTTTATTATTTTATTGTATTGTTTTGGTTTTACGCTGCCTCGTTGTCGCATTTTGCTGTGTTTACGTATTTTCTTATCGCTCAGATGCCTTTACTTTTATTACTTACTGAGTTGGCGTACTCACATTACTCTCTGCACCCTGTGTGCAGATTCAGGAGTCTCGGATCACGTTAGCGAGGTCTGACTGATTTCCAGCAGGCTGTACGGAGTTGACTAGGTAGTGTTGATAACCAATTTTTTTCTATATATTTTCAGTATATAAAATAACTTCAAAGGGCATATATATGCATATGCAAGCATATTCAAGTATTTTATTATTTTTTCATAATTTTTAAGGTTCCAATCAATTTATTTTCATCTTTTATCCATAAAAAACCCAATAATTATTTTCAAAATTATTATTTTTGGTAATTCATTTGTTGGACCTTTATATTTATGCTAAGATATAGCAAAGGTAATTTTTACATATTTTTACAAATTTTATTTAGTAATTTTAAGCTAAATTGCATATAATTGCAATATTAGCCCCTTTAGATTTAATTGTATTTTAAATTCTTAAAATTAAGTCCTCTATTTTTTAAATTATTAATTATATATTATAAATCATTTTATTACTTTTAATTTATTTTTAGAAATTAATTTATCACTTTTTATAAATTAAATAGGGAAAATAGCTATTTAAAATTTAGCCCAATTGCATTTCAATTATAGCCTAAATCCTACCCCAATTAAACCCAATTCCCCCGGCCCAATACCAATTAAACCCCGACCCAATCTCAAATTGAACCGACCCAAACCCAAATCCCTACCTACCCTCTTTAATCCAGGTCGTTGGTCATTCAGATTAACGGCCACCATTTGCCCTTCCATAATTAAACCCAAAAGACCCCCTAAACCTAATTCATTTCCCACCTACCGCCGCCCTTGAATCCCTCTTCTCTCTCAACTCTCTCTAAAACTCTCCTAAACTCTAGCTGCTGCCATCTAACCCCATCCTAATACCTGGTTAATCCATGGCTTCTCTTGGCTAGTTGAGATATGTACCAGCCTTCTATGGCTCCTATGTGTTTGGTTCTATGGTTTCATGGCTAGACCTCGAGGGAACCTGGACTAGTCTTTGCTCGACAATTGTTCATGGCCTTTCTCCGGCCATCTAAGACCTTTCTCCAGCCACTCATGGCCTTTCAAGACTGATCCTTGACTTTCCTGGTTAGATCGGTATCTTTCAAGGACTTTCTCATTTCTTTTGGGTTTTCTGAAACCTAATCTCTAGGACCTTCCGATTTCTTTCAGATCTATCTTAGATCTAGCTTCCTATGAACTTTCTAAGTGCTATGCTATCCGAATGTTCTTTGACTTTTCTTTCACATGACTCTTCACTTTCAATGATTAGGGTTTTTCCTTTAAGTTTTCTTCTCTGATCTTAATGTGGTTTGTTGATTTTGCTATTTGCTCATGTTGTAATCTATTTCAGCATGTTTTAAAACCCTAGTTCTTTTTAGTTTTATCCTAGTTTCGGAAATTATTTGTTTAAATATGTACTTGTTCTTTGTTTCTGACCCTATTTACCTTGTTTGACTCGTTGATTTTTGAGTTTTTACTATCGTTTTAACTCGACTTTTGTTGAAACCCTAACTTCTCAAAGGCTTCCTCACCTGCTACTGTGAGACCTTTACATGCCTCTGATTTCTCTACCTGATGCTACTTTTTCTTCACTGTTGATTCTATGTGACTTGACCTACTTGACTACTATGTCTCGAATTTTTGCTTTACTACTGAATCCTACCTTATTTCTGCCACTACTACATGTTTGTGATTATCTCTTTTGCCAATGTGTTTGGCCTCGCATGTCTGAAGTTCCTGTTCACTCTATTTATATGCTGAAGCCTCTTCCTTGATTGATCTTGGTCTTGTGACTGATTACAAAGCTTTTCTTTTATGAGCCCTAATTTCACTCGCTTGTTTAAAATTAATTGATTCTTTTCCTTTGCTGTGATATTCTACTTTACTGAATATTTTCCAAAAATAAGCATATTTTTGTACTTAGACTTGATGGTTCACCTCATGCTTTTACTACCCTTTATATGGCAATGATTAATCTGTCTTCAAACTAATTTTCCTTCCTTAATTGAAGCCTGCTACTACCGTTAAATAGTGATTCCTTAATTAAAGGAAATCACTTGTGTTAATTGATTCTAATTTGTGATTGTTTCCATGTTTATGTTAAGACTTTACTTGTTACCTTACTTACCACATGTTTTCAAAACTATAAATACACCTATTTTTTCTTTAACAGAGGGATCTGAGTTCAGAACACACACTTCACTCAAACTCTCTCTTTTCTCTTTTACTACTTGTGCTACTGCTTTGTCTAGCCGGCTGAAAGCCAAAGCTAGACTGTGGAATCTTGCCTACTTTTCCTTAGTGCACTTTGCTTCTTTACTGGTATGTTCTAGTTAATTTTCAAGCATCAACAACAACATGTTTCTGTAAGTGTTCCAATTTCTCTCATGTTTGTCCACTTCTGCTTATGCTCCTGCAATCAAGTTACATTATTAGCATGTTGAAATGTGTCCCCTTACCTTTTTAGATAAATGCTCTCCTATGGTATGAATCCCAAACCCCATATCCCCTCTTTGTGTTTGTGTTCTCTGGCTTGTTTGTGAGCATGCCAGCATCATCTATTGTTGTGCATGTGCAAACCTGACCCCTCCCAGGGTCATTTGCTTCATGCAATATATTCTCAAAACCCCTGACCCCTTTGTGCAACTACTGATTCTGTGTAGTTTAAGTTTTACCACTACTGTTTTCAAATCACCCTTATCACTTACTATTTCTCAGTCCTATTTTTAAATAAATCTCTATGTTTTGCACTTTTATATATTCCTAGCATCTAAGTTTTGCCCCTCTTGTGTGAGCCTTGCCTTGGGACCCTTGAGCTCCCTCTGAACTTAGACACATAAGGGCTAGCCCTTCCACACTACAATCATCTCTATCTGGTTATGCAAGCCTGGGTGTAAGCACTGCCCGGGGTCCCTTGAGACCTTTAGGGAACTTTGACACACCCAGGTCTGAGAAAGACTTTGAAACAAGTGGTATTTGAGGTATTTTGTTCCATAACTCAGAGAGGAAGTCAGAATCAGGCTTTTTTTGTTGTAATTTCTTATTTTGTAATTCAGCATTTGGTCTGTAATAACTTATAAACAAATAATGGGGTTGGCTAGTGGAAAGGGATGGGTAATTATGTATGTTTAGCTATTAGAAGGGTAGATAACATGCCTATAGGGTCTGATGTTTTAAATTCTTCATGTTTTAGTTTTACACTTAGATAACATGCCTATAGGATCTATCTAATAAATTACTGTATTGTTTCACTTCCACAATTAGATATCTTGCCTATAGGATATAATGGCTATAACCAAACGTCATATTTACAAGGTTAAAATCAAATTCAAAATTACATGTCATGCCCATAAGATTAATATCAATATTTTATAGAAATCATGCCTATAGGATCTAATTTACTCGTTTAAAACTATCACTGCTTTGCCATTTTTGAATCAGTAATAGATATCATGTTTATAGGGTATCATCAATACACACTTAGGCAAGCCTTAGGTAATAACGATAAAATTGAATCCGCCTTTGTTTAATTAGCAACTGCTACAACCAGCAGGCAGGCCTGATTCGGACTTCTTATCTGAGTTATGTAATAAATGGGTCTGCTTCAACAACTGAAATTCCTCTATCTTAGTACTTTGAATTCTGGCCCTAAATGTATTTTAAGTCATGCTATTTATGTGCTTTGCTTGAAAAGGTATATATGAGCCTTTTAGTTATTTACATGTTTCCCCTAATATGCAGTCCTATGTGTTTTGAATGTCGCCTTAGTCTTTTTACCTTTAAAACCCAAGAGTCATCCTAAAATCCTCCCGCTTATAGGAATTGTAGTCCTCAATTCCTCCGGGACTGATAGGAATGGGACAGGTAATAACATGCAATAGAGATCGAGACCAATCCAAGCTTTAATACCTTAACTGGGCGGGAAGGGTAGATATGGATATGATGACCGGTACGCTAATACCACGTGTAGCCCCTTTTTTGAGCAGTGATTACCGGGTATTTCATTGATGTGATCCATATTACAAATAAACCTACGACCCCTTTTATATTCTTCATCATGCTTAGTTATAACTCTTTCAAAACTTTGCATTATTTTATCATTTCCAAACACTTGTGTATTCAAATCCCCTCTTATTTGAGACTTGTTTGTTTACGTGTTAATTTCACAAATTCACAAAGAACTATCTGGCCAGGAACCACACTAGTGGATCCTGAGGGGTGCCTAACACCTTCCCCTTGGAATATTTTCAAGCCCTTGCCCTATCTCTGGTTATAAAATGTAGTTATAATTGAACCCCATAGGTGCCCTAACACACCTTAAAATCGTTAGGTGGCGACTCTTCAAAATTTCAAACCCCTTTCCCAAAAGGAAAGAGTTATCCTAACCAAATTTCACAAACCCGATTTCGCGAAGGAAAAAAGGGGCGCGACAGCATGGCGACTCTGCTAGGGATTTTTTTAGGCTTTTACCATTTCAGATTATTCCTGTGAATTTGTACCTCTTTCTATGTGCAATTATCTGTTTAATTCCTTTAAGCATTTAATTTCTTCTTTAGAAGCAAAACTGACATACTTTCCTTGTTTTCTTTCCTTTATTTATTTCAATTATGAAACTGCTGTATTTATCATTTTCTTAATGTGCAAATACATGTCAACATGCTTTTAATTATTGCATAATCATGCTCAACATCATACTCCACTCGTGCCAAACAAATTCTATAGCAACGCTTATAATGAGTGGTTACGCTCTTCCTATATCTGTAAGGCCCCATGAAATCCCGACTTAAAAACCCGGATCCCGTGGTGCCAAGTTAGGATCGTGTGTTAGAAATTAGTATACCTCGGCGCGGACCTTTTTGGATTGAATGATGTATTTAAAAAGTCAAGAATAAGTTTCCAGAAAAATGCAAGAAATGCGGTCGTATAATTAAAATGCGAACCGCATACCTGCCGCAGAGTGAGGCAGAATGTTGGTTAAAATTGAAGGCGGAAATGCGATCGAAATGCGGTCGCATAATCAAAATGCGGACCGCATAAGTCGTCGCATATTTTCCTTTGAATTTGCGAAGGTCAGTTCTGCGGTGCATTTTGCGACCGCAGAACACGAATGCGGACCGTACTATTACCGCATACCGAGTCAGAATGTTTAGTTTTTTTGGGAGCATTCTGCAGTCCATTATGCGGACCGCATGTTAATTCTGCGGTCGCATATAGTTGACTCGGGGCTCCAATTTTCTAATTTTTAACCCGACTTCCCTATCGATA
>MU782714.1:230236-285132 GCA_026770625.1 Nicotiana glauca | reverse complement strand
GCATAGTCATGCTTATGTGTTGTATCTTTAGAGGCTCCAAAGACACTAGTGTGGGTTGTGTACGGGTTTTGGGGAGTCCCCTCTGTGTATATGTTGTAATTCTAACTTGTGATCTCCTTAAGCCGTGACTCTAATAGAATCCATGAAGCTAACTTATGAATGGTAAAATATCATGATATGAAATGAACTAGTAATGTGGTATACCCCGTGTATTATCATTCAAATTAACGAAAGGCATGAGTTCCGCATTCATCATGAGTTGGGGTAGAAAGCGTTCGATAAGGCTTGCTCAGTCGGGTTTACTTGATTGAGCGCCGGTCGCGCCTCCCGAGGTTGGGGTGTGACAATATCATTACCCCATAAATTCGGAAAGGCATATTTGCGATAAAACTAGTTGATCAATGGTGCAATTGATAGTTCCGAGCCTTCCCCCTTGAGCTGTCCGCTCAAGGGTACCAGTCGAAAACTCCATAGAAACCTTACTCTGTTTAACTTGTTCATGCATCATGGTCAAACCTAGACGGATCAGTTATGTTGTCCACAAAATGATCCTTTAATATAGCCTTGTCCAAAGTCTGCTGGGTTTCCCTCACCCTAACAGACGTCGTCATATTCTGTACATTTATTTGGAGAACTAGATATTTCCTGCTAATTATTGATAGTAAATAGTCGAGTCCTGGTGGGGGTAGGGTCTAACCTTATTTGCCTTGCAAAAATATGAGGCATGAAGTCCCTAGATTCGGCATGGTCACCAACATCCACCCAAGGTTGCTAAGCTGGTGGAAATATTTGCACTCTGGTGATCAAAATCTCGTCAGAAAATATCTGGGAAATCTACCATCCCTCCTGGAAATCCAACCCAATAAAATGATCATAGAGGCTGCCACGTTGTTTTGGGATTGTGAAATAGCCATATTCCGCTTTGGGGATATTGAAATAACACCTTTGCTGGAGGAGATAGGAGGATTGGCTGGCCTACTAGGGGAAACTCTGAACTTGTTAATGCCTAAGAATATCAAAGGTAGAGGCTTACTTAAAATGATGGGTTTGAAGAAGAATCCGAAACTGACATGCTTGAAGGATTCATACATCCCTTTTGACTGCTTGTATGAAAGGTACGGTCATAGCAAATCTTACCACACCTACTCTGGCTAGTTTTCCATCACATCCTTGGGGCACGTCCGCCGCAAGGTTTTCGTCTTCATATTTTGCTTCCTAGGTCTGATTGTATTTCTAATGAAGAAAGGTAGAATTCATACTAGGTTGGCTATGGTAACCAAAACTCTAATGGAGGGGATTGGTGGGCAGGCATTCATCATTGTACCTATGATTATTGCAGACATATACCGAGCCTTAGAGAAGTGTTAACAAGGAGCAAAACACTTCGAAGGCTACAATCTACTACTTCAACTTTGGCTCATGGAGCATCTCCAAAAGGGCAAATATCGACAAGAATTTCAGCGTAAGGACTGGGATGATCACATCGCTTTCCACCATCCAAAGCGAATGAATTACATCCCCGACATGTTCGCTCGGCCTGAGGATGCTAAGGGATGGGTTGAGCTATTTGATAATCTGATCGAGGAACAAGTTCAGTGGATGTTCGAATGGTTTCCGACATAGGAGTTCATCGCCCAATCCAGAGATTCGCCCTTTTCTAATACTAATTGGTCTCAGGGGAACCTACCCTTACATCCCACTGTGAGTTATGAGGCAAGATGGTAGGAAGCAGGTCATACCCAGGGTTGACAAGATGAGCCACTTTCGAGCTGACTTTCAAGGCGATGATAGTCCTTACAAGTTCCAAGCCCAACACATGTTGCATAGCAAGATCGTGATGGGAAGAGACACTATAGAGCCAGACTGATACCATGCCAATTGTACTCCTTTCTATTCAGGTTAGTTGGAAGACAATCATGACGGTTTAGGCCAGCCAGGGTTTGTTCGGGGCCACAGGATTATAGATGAAAAGGCCAAAGCCCAAGTCAAGTACAACCAGTTGCGCAAAAGGATCCACGAGTGTGAGAGTGAATATCACAAAATACAAGAGTCCAACCAAAAGCTAATCGAGGAATGGAAAGATATGGCTACCAATGCCAACCAAAGACTGGGATACTTGGATCGAGGCATAGTAGAACTGGAAAGAAAGTTTCTCAAAAGGGTCGAGGATTATCAAGAGGCTAAAGGGGCTGAAGGCGGATATCTAGCCAGAGCATACCTGTTGCTGGGACTTTGTGAGTTAGGGAAGTTGTTCGAAGGAGCCAAGGATGCTGAATCTGGGTAAGGTCCTTCTGGGACCAAGTAGATAGGAATTTATCTTCTTTGCTTAAAATGTAACAAGACCAATAGCCGTTAGTAACTTTTATTTCTTGTTTATTTAATTCAATTTGGGATTCGTCTTATCTTTATCAATGAAATGAGGCATTTAGCATTCTAAGTTCTCCAAATCAATTTGTCGTTAGGCATACCTCGGGCACAACGAGGTTCCTAAATTAGGGCACAATTTACATTCCTGCATTAGGTGTTTAAATATTGCAACAATTTTTATGGTCCTCGCTAACTTGTTTACCTTTTTGTTTTATTTTTGTTTTTGTTTTTTTATTCCCCTTCTCAAAGTTTACTTCGTGAACTCTGGCAACATCATCTTATTCCATGAGATCCAAGGGCCCTCCACCTACACCTCTTAGTCCTGTTAAGAACAAGAAAAAAGGCAAAATAGAAGATTTGAATGTCAGAAAGGAGAACACAACAGCAGAGGCCACTGATGGCCATGGTATTCGGGTTCCCAATGAAAATGTGTCACAACTTGAGCAGAAATTGTTGAAGTTTCAAGAAGAGCTTGACCAGGTTCGGAATCTAGCCAACCTATCCTTCTCCCTCAGTACCCCAACACCATCTTCCCCAACGGTCAAATCCCCACAGCTCCACAAAAGCAACCAAATCATCCCATTACTCCAACAAAAAACCAATGCTACACTTGCCACACTCCAAACAGCAATCCATTACTCGTCACCGAACCACAAAATCTCGCAAATGACCATTTACACACCCACGCATCAGGCCACCACAACAATCCCATCTACGCGGAGACCATGCCACTCTCGACCCAACCTATATCTTGTACCCCTGAGTCCGATGAAAATAATCTACTCATCAGAAACTTAGCTGAAGAGCTTAAGAAACTAACCAACCGAATCCAAGGCATTGAAGGAAGCAAAGGGATCGAAGGGTTGAACTAAGAATATCTCTGCATACAACCAGATGTCGAACTACTAGAGGGGTACAAACCTCCCGAGTTCGAGATATTTGACGGTACAGGTGATCCAAGGGTTCATCTGAGAACATATTGTGACAAGCTAGTTGGGGTAGGAAAAGACGAAAGGATCCGCATGAAGCTGCTCATGAGGAGTCTGAAAGGAGATGCACTATCTTGGTACATCAGCCAAGATCATAAGAAATGGTCGAGCTGGGTAGGTATGGCATCTGATTTCATGGACAGGTTCAGGTTTAACACAGAGAACGCGCCAGACGTGTTCTATATCTAGAATCTAAAGAAGAAGCCCACAGAGACATTTCACGAATATGCTACTCGTTGGAGGTCTGAAGTTGCTAAGGTCAGACCCGCCTTAGAAGAAGAACAAATGAACAAGTTCTTTGTTCGGGTTCAAGACCCGCAATACTATGAATGTTTGATGGTGATTGAGAATCATGAGTTTTCTGACATTGTCAAGCTGGGGGAACGAATTGAAGAAGGTATTAAGAGCGGTATGGTTACAAACTTCGAGGCATTGAAAGCTACAAATAAGGCCTTACAGTCTGGTGGTGTGTCTAAGAAGAGGGACGTAGGGGCCGTGATGGTTGCACAAAGGACCAAGTCTTCTCTCAAATACCAAACCTACCCAAAACCTCCACTCACATATCAGCCAGCCTCAAATTACCAAGCACCCTCCTACCAAGCTCCACCACCAACTTATCAGTCACCTCCACCTTCCACATATCAGCCTACCTCACACAGATACTCCCAGCCCGCTCATGTTTACCAAACTTACAATTCCCAACCATTTCATTACCAATTACCCCCCGCACGCTAAAACTTCCCTAGGCCCCGACCTAATCTTGATTAGAGGCCTTCAAAACAATACACAGCCATCACTGAACCCATTGATCCGCTATATGATAGACTCAAAGTCTCCGGTTACATCAACCCCATCCCAGCTACAACCCCTGAGAATCCTTCTCAGTGGGTTAGCCCAAACAAGTCTTGTGCATACCACTCCAGCATGAAGGGACACACCATCGATGAATGTCGCTCTTTAAAAGACAAGATACAGTCCCTGATTGATAACAAAGTCATTGTAGCAAAGGAATCCGCTCCGAACGTCCGCAACAACCCTCTACCAGACCATAAAGGCGGGGCTATTCACATGATTGAAGTAGAGGATGATTGGGATCCCAAGGGGTCCATCGAGTTGATCGCAGAAGGCAATGATCCAAAGAAACAAGCAGTTACTCTCAACCCCATCATAGTCCAGATCCAACCGTCTGAGGTCACTAAGGTAGATGTGTCTATCCCTCTTGGGTTTGAAGCAGCACCATCAGCAAGGGCACCAGCACCATTTGAGGTTGCAGTTTTGCTAGACAATTCCGACAATCGGAGGAAGAAGAAAGCTAGGCAGAGAGACTTACCACCACATCGA
The DNA here is from genome assembly GCA_026770625.1 of Nicotiana glauca. Lineage (NCBI taxonomy): Eukaryota > Viridiplantae > Streptophyta > Magnoliopsida > Solanales > Solanaceae > Nicotiana > Nicotiana glauca. The sequence goes on along the minus strand of MU782714.1, from coordinate 280,435 downwards.
GCGGGTCAATGCTGTCGACAAGGACAAATGGTGGGATAACAAGATCTAGAGTATACTGAATTGGAGTGGGTACGAACCTGGCAAAGGACTCGGCAAGAATATCCAAGGGATCTCTAAACCTATAAAACTCAATAAACATGGCACTACTTTCAGTTTGGGATATGAATATACCTGGGAGGAGTTCAATAATTGGTCGCCACCATGGCGTGGTCCTTACTAACCATTAGAGCAACCAATACCACACCTGGAGCTGACGTCATCTATGGGACAGATGAAGAAGAAGCACTCGCGATAGTAAAGAACTTATTTTTAGAGGACAATGATATAGATTGCTGTGTTATTCTCGAGGAGAAGAGGCAGGAAGGTCCTTCTATACAAGCTGTGAATAGAGGGGCATACCTCAACAATTGGACCATCAGGACCACCAAAGCCCGACGAGTCTAGGGGTAGCAAGGCTATAACAAGCACTATTCACTATTTTATTTACTGAATGATTTTCTTTTCGCATTTTTTTAGTTTTCGCAATAAGATCTTTAATGTTCAAAACAATTATTCAATTTATCAAAGTATGATTTTTCTAATGAATTATATTATTTCTATCATTTTCTCCTTACTTTACTTATACAACATTACTATTACATTGATGAACCAGTGACTGTGACATGCAATGAGACAATGCAACAAAGGACATTGATTGAAAGGAAGATGACATACTAGAGGAGATTGTCAAAGAAATTGAGAACTTTGAGAACAGATCTAAGTCCAACCTGGACGAGACAGAAATTGTTAACTTGGGAGATGCAAAAAACGTCAAGGAAACACGAATCAACGTTCACTTATCGCCGTCAGAAAAGAAGGAATACACAGAATTCCTAAAGGACTTTGAGGACATATTCGCCTGGTTGTACGATGATATGACTGGTCTGAGTACATCTATTGTGGCCCATAAATTGCCAACCGATCCGATATGTCCGCCGGTAAAGCAAAAGCTCAAAAAGTTCAAGCCTGATATGAGTTTGAAAATCAAGGAAGAAGTCACTAAGCAAGTCAAAGTTAAGGTTCTCAAGGTAGTGGAATACCCGACATGGTTAGCTATCATCGTTCCAGTACCAAAGAAGGACATGAAGGTCAGATTCTATGTCGACTACTGGGATCTCAATCGGGCCAGTCCGAAAGACGACTTCCCTTTGCCAAATATACACATCTTGATTGACAATTGTGCCAAACATGAGTTGCAATCATTTATAGATTATTTAGTTGGTTATCATCAGATATGGATGGATGAAGAAGATGCTGAGAAAACGACTTTCATCACATCATGGGGAATGTATTATTACAAGATGATCCCATTCGGCCTGAAGAATGCAGGGACCACCTACATGAGGGCCATGACAACCATTTTCCATGATATGATACACAAGGAGATAGAGGTATATATGGATGATGTTATTATCAAATCCAAAAAGGCCACTGACCACATAGAAGATCTGAGGAAGTTTTTCAACAGAATACAGAGGTACAACCTGAAACTAAATACCGCAATATGTGCATTTGGGGTTCCCACTGAAAAGTTGCTTGGGTTCATTATGAGCCGCCGAGGAATAGAACTGGATCCATCAAAGGTCAAATCCATTCAAGAACTACCACTGCCAAAGAACAAGAAAGATGTGATGAGTTTCTAGGAAGGTTGAACTAAATCAGCCGATTCATAGCGCAGTCTACAGTTATCTATGAGCCGATCTTTAAAATGTTAAAGAAGGACGCCGCTACCAAATGGACAGATGACTACAAAAAGGCCTTTGATAGAATCATGGAGTACCTGTCAACACCACTAGTCCTAGTTCCTCCTGAGCCAGGTAGACAATTACTGCTCTACCTTGCAGTGTTAGATGGAGCTTCCGGCTGCGTTTTGGGGCAACATGATGAAATGGGGAGAAAGGAACAAGCCATTTATTATCCCAGCAAGAAGTTCACTTCGTACGAGGCCCGATATTCTCTTTTGGAATGCACCTAATGTGCTTTGAATTGGTTAGCTCAGAAGATGAGACATTACTTCTGTGCCTATACCATGTACCTTATATCAAGGATAGATTCTTTGAAGTACATCTTTCAGAAACCCATGCCCACTGGCAAGCTAGCCAAGTGGAAAATCCTGTTGAGTGAGTTCGACATTGTTTACGCAACTCAAAAGGCGGTCAAAGGACATGCACTAGCAGACCACCTTACCAAAAACCCCGTGGATGGAGAATATGAACCCTTGAAAACGTATTTTCCTGATGACGAGGTATCATTCATAGGAGAAGACATTGCATAATCCTATGACGGTTGGAGAATGTTTTTTGATGGAGCAGCAAACTTCAAAGGAGTTGGCATAGGAGCGGTCTTAGTATTAGAAATCGGTCAGCATTATCCAGTGTCTGCCAAACTCAGATTCCCCTGCACCAACAATATGGCCGAGTATGAAGCCTATATCTTAGGGCTCAAAATGGCCATCGACATGAACATTCAACAGCTGCTAGTAATTGGAGATTCAAACTTACTTATACATTAGGTACGAGAAGAACGGGCAATCAAGAACTCCAAGGTACTCCCGTATCTCCATGAGGTACAAGAATTAAGAAAGAGGTTAACGAAGACGGAATTCCGACATTTTCCCAGAATCCAGAATGAGTTCATCGATGCACTAGCTACCCTATGATCCATGATACAGCATCCTGACAAGAATTTCATAGATCCCATTCCGGTGAAAATTCATAATCAGCCAGCTTACTGTGCCCATGTTGAAGAGGAAGCAGACGGAAAGCCTTGCTTTCATGATATCAAGGAATATTTGGTGAAAGGGGAGTACTTGGAGCTTGCCAGTCATACTCAGAAACGCACACTTCGGAGATTGTCCAACAACTTCTTTCACAGCGGAGGAATCCTGTATAGGAGGACTCCTGATTTAGGAATATTAAGATGTGTCGACGCAAAGGAAGCATCCAAGCTACTAGAGGAAATTCATGCAGGGACCTGTGGTCCACATATGAACGGTTTTGTCATAGCAAAGAAGATACTCCGGGCTGGTTACTTTTGGATGACTATGGAAACAGACTGCATCCAGTATGTTCAGAAATGCCATTGCTGCCAGATACATTTAGACATGATAAAGGTACCTCTAATGGTGTGCATTCGAATCGGTTTATCGATAAATCAAATCGATTATTTGTTATCGGTTTATCGATTTCAATTTTGATTTTGAAATTTTCCTTATCAAGTTATCGATTTCAATTTCAATTTTGTCCTCTTCAGTTATCGATTTATTGGTAAACCGATAAGAAATACTAAAAAAATTAAATAATTTTTTTAATTTTTTTTTACCCTTATTCTATAATACCCTTTCCTTTACCCTAAGTCCCTAACCCTATTATTTCATCTACCACATTTAAGGAATGATCATATTTAAAGCTCAAGGGAATGAAGTTCAAATTAATGGAAAATAGAATTAGCCGTGATGATGTAATTTTATTTTTTTTAATACCGTTGGAGTGTTGGTGGCATACATTTGATCCCTTACCTTAGTTTCTTGCATGTTCTTGTTGACACAATTTTTAAGTTATAAACGTTGTTCGTCTTATTTTAGCTTTTTTTGGTCCATATTAGTTAGGCGTGTTTATAGCGATATACTTTCCATGGAATCCCACAAATTTTCTTATTGGTGTAATTGATAACCGAATCGATAAGCCCCAAAAATCAAAAAATCAAAATCGAAAAAATCAAAACCTTATTGAAACAATAATGATAAGCATATGTACAAATCAATAATCGATAAGTAATTATTGATAAGGGTCAAAATCGAATCGATAAATCGAATGTACACCCTTAGGTACCTCCAAGCGAGCTCAACACAACAAGCTTGCCATGGCCGTTCGTAGCTTGGGGAATGGACATCATTGGACCAATCGATCTTGCCGCTTCCAACAGACACAAGTTTATCCTAGTGGCAATTGACTATTTCACCAAGTGGGTTGAAGCAGCCTCTTACAAAGCAGTGACTAAGAAAGGCGTGACAGACTTTGTCCGCGACCGCATTGTTTGTCGATTCGGGATTCCAAAGTCAATCATTACTGACAATGGCTCCAACCTCAACATCGATTTAATGAAAGCTATGTGTGAAACTTTCAATATCAGACACAAGAATTCCACAGCCTACAGGCCTCAAATAAATGGAGTCGTAGAAGCCGCCAACAAGAATATCAAGAAGATATTGAGGAAAATGATAGAGAAGCATAAACAATGGCATGAGAAGTTATCATTTGCTCTATTGGGGTATCACACCATAGTCCGCACATCAACTAGGGCAACCCCCTATATGCTGGTTTATGGTACAGAAGTCGTCATTCCTGCCGAAATAGAAATTCCTTCCCTAATGATCATACAGGAAGTTGAGCTCAACGACGCAAAGTGGGTAAAAAGTCGTTATGAGCAACTAGCTCTTATAGATGGAAAGAGAATGAATGCAGTTTGCCATGGTCAACTCTATCAGAACATAATGTCCAGAGCCTTCAACAAGAGAGTCAAACCGAGACAGTTCACACCGGGGCCGCTGGCGTTAAAGAAAATTTTTCCACATCAGGATGAAGCCAAAGGGAAGTTCTCTTCCAACTGGCAGGGCCCATATATGGTTCACCGAGTTCTGACAGGAGGAGCCCTCATATTTGCATAAATGGACGGAGAAGTCTGGCTAAAGTCAATTAATTCAGATGCAGTCAAGCATTACTATGTGTAGTCCTTATGTTTTCCTTATATGATGTAAACTGAACTACGCCTGACCTGATTCTTGTTTAACAGGGGGTACGTAGGCAGCCCTATGGGTTCGGTCACAATTCAATTAAATTTTTATTTCCCCCCGAAATTGGGAACTGGGGCAGAATTTTGAGGATCCGAAGTAATTTCAACCGATTGCCGTATGAGCAATAGTTAGAAACGCCAACCCATCAAACTGGGGAAGAATTTTGAGGAGTGTCACACCTCCTTTTTACCTAGACCCTCGTAAAGGGGTATATAAGGGAGTTTTTTCTAACTTAAAGTGACAATCAAAATGGAATTTATTTATTAAAAATTCAGAGTCGCCACTTGGGATAATTTTATAGTGTCCCAAGTCACCGGTTCAAATCCTGAATCGAGGAAAGATTGGCTCTGTTTTACAGTCCGCGAACATAGAAATCCGAGTAAGGAATTCTGTTAACTTGGGAGAAGGTGTTAGGCATTCCCAGATTCCGTGGTTCTAGCACGGTTGCTCAACTGTTATAATTGGCGTATTATCTGATTTTAATACATTTTTTAACCTATGGTTCAATTTTAACTTTATAACTGCTTTTATTTAATTATTTTTTAGGGAATATTTCAACGTCAAATAAAATACGTCTTGAACCACGTCATATAAATGCACCCCCGGTCTATGACACATTTCAACTAACGTTGTTGAAATTTGGATTCGGGTCACATAAATGCACACCTGAGCCCCTGTCTCTAATTTGACGTAGTTCAGTTGAAGAATAGCAACCCAATATTTATATTATGACAACATGTTCAGCTATAACCAATTCAAGTAAACACGAACAGATAACTAAGCAAGCAAATTCCCAAACTGCGGAGAACAATTACGCAAACAACGACACCATACTACCAAACAAACAATTAACACTGAGGTTGAATAAAACGAATAGAAGATGAAAGGATTGGACCTCAATATAGCCAGAAAGTTGATTGTTCCACTGTTTTAAACTCAAAATGTGACGAACCGCAGACGGAAACACGAGCCGACTCTAAACAGCCTACGCCTCAATCAGATTCGAACCCCATTCCAATACTCAATGAGAAATCCATTTTAAGACCCACAAATCCGAAATTGAAATGAACACGTACGTTTCCTCTTTGGTTTGCATTTTTTTTAATCAACAGAAGAATAAGAGCTAAATGAATGCACTTTCTATTCTATGCTTTTGTGCTTTACATAAGAATATATACGTAAAAAAGACAAGCAACGACGGAAATATAAACTTCAAGGTACTTGGTAGACAACGGTGATTCGAACCAAAAACCTGGGAAAACACAAGCTCTGTTTAAAGAATTCTTCAATGTAATAGTGAAGAGAAATTGGAAATACACAGCCCTTGATTCTACAATCTAGCGAGAAAGAACAACAAGCCTAAAAAATAGAATTTTCGACCGGAAACTGAAACCTGGAACCTCGAATTTGCTCCTCTCATTTTTCACTCGTCCTCGTTTCTGTGCTTATGATTGACTGTGGGTGAGAGTAGTGTGCTCGGTCTGGACAGAGAAGGAGTGTCGCATCTATTTTGTGTGGATGGGGTAGGCCGTATGTAAGGTGGAGCATCGCCGGAGATGACAGATGCATGGTGAATAGAGTAGGTCGAGCGAGCTGGGTTGAGTTCAGTAACTTGGGGCAGAGCGTGTGAAGGAGACGAAGATGGGGAGGGGGTGTGTTTTGCAGCTGGATTTTTCAAGTTTTTCCCAAGGGGTCGTTGTTTTGGTTTATGTTGCTGAAGAAGATGACAAACCGGAGGGGTACGATTTTTGTGAAAAGCTGTGTTTGTCAGCTCTTTTTCAGATGCCTCCTTTTGATTTAGTTTTTCAGGCGTTCATTTTTTTGTCTTAGATCTTTTTGGCGTTCTTTCCCCCTTTTAGCTGATAGGTATTTAACTTATATATAGGAAATTAGGCCTAAGTTCATCTTTTCTGTATTTTCTCCTAGGTCCTTAGAGTCTTATTATTTATTTTTTATTCCCAAGAAGAGTCTAGAATGGTCCCTAGGATTAGCTTGATGGGTATTGGGTATTGGGCTTAATGGGCTAGAAATTTGGGCCTTTATGACTAGCTATGCTTAAAATTAGCTTAATTAACTAAAAGTAATATAAAAATTACTAATTAGCTCTACTTAAGTAAAAAATAATTATTAAAATAAGACTGACCATTAAAATAAATTTTTTTTTGGTATTTTTTCAAGATTAAAAAAATGACTACAAAACATTAATGAACCTATTTTTGTAATTTTTGTTTTCTTGTAATAAAATAGAAGTAAAAGAGTAAAAATGAGTTGAAGCTATATTAGGCCTAAATTAAATATTTAGGTGCTACCATATGAAAAATCTTGGGGAGTGTCAAAAATCACATGTCTACAACTTCCCATCTTTGAATGGAAACGCGAAGAGTTTTCAGACAAACAATGACTAGACATGTTTTTTGACCCGACCCTTAGTTGGGAGAGACTAAAACTGAGAAAAGGGGAATGTGAACGAGCCCTAGTATTTGAGCTGCCTGCATATCCCTGGCTATAAAGGAATCAAGCCACATGAAGTTCAGAGGTGAGTGAAGTGATGGAGTATACCGAGGTGGAGAGCCGGTTGAGGTGTCGTTCGGTCGAGGTTCTGTCACGACCCAAAATCTAACCATGGTCGTGACGGCGCCTATCGTGTTACAAGGCAAGCCTATTCCCAAAATATTACTACTAATTTGATTATAAGAATTTAATAAAATATTTTTAATAATTTAATTCCTGATAAACTAAACCAACTCTAAATATAAATAATATAAAATACGAAAACGAGTCCCAAACATCGGGGTGTCACTAAGTCATGAGCGTCTAAAACTGTAAACTAAGATATATAAAGTGTCTAACTGTCCAAAAGAAGAAATGATAAAAGGAGTAACAAGGTCCTGCGGACACTAGCAGCTACCTTGCAATCTCCGCTGATAGCTGGCCAGAACTCAACGATCGCCGCGCTCTAACTCACCTGGATTTGCACATAAAGTGCAGGGTGTAGTATGAGTACAACCACCTTAGTAGTAAAAGAAATAACTAAGGAACTAAGTAGTAGTGACGAGCTAATCAAAACAGTCCAATTATTTATTTTCATAATTTATAATAAACATAAATAAACAGGTAAATTCCATAAAACCAATAAATGCCACAAAGAAACTAACAGGTAAGTGCAGCAACAACAAACGTAAATGCAACCTCACAACAATATCACTCCATCACTCAGCACTCCACACTCAACACTCAATACACTCAACACTTTACGCTTACTAGGGGCGTGTACAGACTCCGGAAGGGCTCCCAAAGCCCAAGCTCTAAGCACAGACAGCTCACGTGCCATCATATCAATACCTGAATCCGCACGGTCAACTCACGTGCTACGCGGACAACTCACACGCTATGGTATTAATATCCTCACAACCAGGTCGTCATATCAATACCTAGATCCACACGGTCAACTCACGTGCTACGCGGACAACTCACACGCTATGGTATAAATACTTGAACCCGCACGGTCAACTCACGTGCTACGCGAATAACTCACGCGCTATGGTATTAATATCCTCACAACCAGGCCCTCGGTCTTACTCAATCATATACCTCACTAGCCTCACTATCATCAACAAATAAGGGGACACAACCCACATCAAGTATCACAACATATTAGCAAAAAAACATGTACAATAATTTCTGTGACTGAGTACAAATAATGTGAGCATGAATAAAGCCTAAACATTATATCTAACATGAAGGAAAACAAGTTCAACAATACGTAAATACATAATCACAGATAATAGCTATTAGGCCTCACAACCTTAGGAGACGGACCAAGTCTCAATCCCTCGAGGTATACACCCACACGCCTATCACCTAGTATGGGTATCACCTCCAAACAATCACATGATATCAATTTCTTCGGGTTTATACCCTCAAAGCCAGAGTTAAAACTGTTACTTACCTCAACCGTGTAAAATCCTATTTCGGGATGCCCTCGTCTCTGGACTCGATCTCCAAAAGGTCCTAATCTATCCATAATCAGAATACTACTATCAACATAGTCTAAAGAATCGAATTCCACAATAAAAACTCAAAAATAGGCCAAAAATCCGAAATCGGCCAAAATCCGGCCCCCGGGCCCACATCTCGGAATCAGTCAAAAGTGGCAGAATAATATCCTCATCCTCTCCCGAGTCTAACCATATAAAATTTGTCAAAATCAGACTCCGTTTGATCTCTCAAATCCTCACTTAAAACACTCCAAAACTCAAACCCTAACTCCCTCAATTTTCACTTTGAAATCATCAATCAAATCCCAAAAAATGAAGATATATTCATGAAATATAATAAAAACTGAGTAGATAAAACTTACCCAAATCCATATGGTGAATATCGCCTAAAAAATCTCCCAAATTTGAGCTCCCCAACTCAAAATATTATCGAATGAGCAAACCCTAGTTTTATGTATTTTTCTACCAACTATTCTGCCTCGTTTCTCATGCAAAAAAAATCTCGAAACTCATATTTTATGATTCCAATGGATTCCTTGTGAAATTCTAATCAAGTTAGGCTTTTGAATCACTCAATTTGACCTTATAATGAATGAGATATGTGGGTTTTAATATTTGAAAATAGTGCAAATTTTTAAATACGCTACTAGTGGCGATTTCGTAATTACTCTGAAAAAATCTGGCAACCTAATTTTTAGTAAAATGGCCATAAAATCTTCATACGATGTCCAAATTCGATGATTCTTTTTGCTACGGGTCCGTAATTATGATAGGGATCTAATGCTTCAATTAAAAACAAAATCGGAGCTCATTATTTCAATATGATATTATTTATACTTGAAGAAACGGCGTCGAAACATAAGAAAAAAACAAGCACAACACAAACCCAAACCTATCTGAAACTCACCCGAGACCTTTGGGACCTCAACCAATAATTCCAACAAGTCATATATCACTACCCGAACTTAGTCGAACCTCCAGAACACCCAAAATAACACCAAAATACCAAATCAACCTCGAATTCAAGCCTAAGAATTTCTAAACTTCCAACTTTCGCCAGTTCAAGCCTAATTCTACCACAGACCTCCAAATTATATTCTGGACACACTCCTAAGTCTAAAATCACCCAACGAAGCTAACTAAATCATAAAAATCCAAATTCGAATTCGTTTACTCATTATTCAATTTTCGGTTAACTTTTCTAACTTAGCTTTCTAACTAAGAGACTAAGTGTTCATTTCACTCCAAATTACTCTGAACCCAAACCTACCAACTCGATAAAACTCAACATAGATGAACAATATATAAAGAAGCATATATAGGGGAAATAGGGCTATAACTCTCAAAACAACAGGCCGGGTCGTTACAGGTTCCGGTCCGCGGTCCTGTTGTTACATCAAACTCACAAAATGAAAAACACTAACTAAACCTGTCAACTACGAGTTACAAGATTCCTATATATAAATCTTTTGAAGCTTGAACTTGAGTCTTGAATGGTTTTTCATGTAGACTTTGGATTTGAACCTTGGCGTTTGCTAGTTGCAGGTTCTAGTTCATTCTTCTTCAGCTTTTCGGATCAAAGCCGGACATATAATGCTTGTGACTTTAGTCATGTCTTGAGAACCTCACATCTTTCATCAACTTTAGCATGTGGATTCACTTCTTGCCTTTCTTATACTTCTTTCTTTTTAATTCTGGATTGTGACTAACTTCCGTTGATTATCTCGGACTGTTGACTCGTATTCTCGCCGCGAGCTTCTTTTGTTGCTGACTTGAATTGTGTTCTGAAGTGAATTCCCTTATTCTCCAGGTAAAGTTCCTTTGTTGCCGACTTGAATTGCGTTTTGAAGTGAATTTCGTTATTCTTCATGTAGGCGCTTGATTGCCAATACTTGAACTATCTTCCTTCGAACATTGCTGCTTTGTTCTTCAGGTGGGCTCCTGATTACCAACACTTGAATTGCTGCTTTGTTCTTTAGGTGGGCGCCTGATTGCCAAAACTTTAACTGTATTCCCTTTCTCTCCAAGTGGGCTCCTGATTGCCAAAACTTGAGTTGTATTCCCTTGTTCCCCAGGTGGGCGCCTGATTGCCGAAACTTGAACTGTATTCCCTGGTTCTCCAAGTGGGTGCCTGATTACCAAAACTTGAATTGTATTCCCTTGTTCTCCAGGTGGGTACTTGATTACCAAAACTTGAATTGCATTCCCTTGTTCTCAAGATGGGCGCCTGATTACCAAAACTTGAATTGTATTCCCTTGTTTTCCAGGTGGGTGCCTGATTACCAAAACATGAATTGTATTCCCTTGTTCTCCAGGTGGGCCCTGATTATCAAAACTTGAATTATATTCCCTTGTTCTCTAGATGGGCGCCTAATTGCTAAAAAACATGAACCGTATTCCCTTGTATTCAAGATAGGCACCTGATTACCAAAACTCAAATTGTATTCCCTTGTTCTCCAGGTGGGCGCCTGATTACCAAAAATTGAATTGTATTCCCTTGTTCTCCAGGTGGGTGCCTGATTAATAAAACTTGAATTGTATTCCCTTGTTCTCCAGGTGGGCCCTGATTATCAAAACTTGAATTATATTCCCTCGTTCTCTAGGTGGGCGCCTAATTGCTAAAAAACATGAACCGTATTCCCTTGTTTTCTAGATGGGCGCCCGATTACCAAAACTCGAATTGTATTCCCTTGTTCTCCAGGTGGGTGCCTGATTACCACAACTTGAATTGTATTTCCTTGTTCTCCAGGTGGGTACCTGATTACCAAAACTTGAATTATATTCCCTTGTTCTCCAGGTGGGCACCTGATTGCAAAAAAAACTTGAACCGCATTCCCTTGTTAACCAGGTGGGCGCCTGATTAGCAAACCTTTAATTGTATTCCCTTGTTCTCAAGGTGGGTGCCTGATTACCAAAACTTGAATTGTATTCCCTTGTTCTCCAGGTGGGCGCCTAATTACCAAAGCTTGAATTGTATTCCCTGATTCTCTAGGTGGGTGCCTGATTTCCAAAACTTGAATTATATTCCCTTGTTCTCCAGGTGGGCGCCTGATTGCCAAAAAACGTAAACTGTATTTCCTTCTTCTCCAGGTCGGTGTCTGATTGCCAAAAATTTAAACTGTATTCCCTTGTTCTCCAGGTGGGTGCCTGATTACCAAAACTTGAATTGTATTACCTTGTTCACCAGGTGGGTGCCTTATTGCTAAAAACTTAAACTGTATTCCCTTGTTCTACAAGTGGGTGCCTGATTACCAAAACTTGAATTGTATCCCCTTGTTCTCCAGGTGGGTGCCGGATTACCAAAACTCAAATTGTATTCCCTTGTTCTCAAGGTGGGTGCCTGATTAAAAAAACTTGAATTGTATTACTTTGTTCTCCAGGTGGGCGCATGATTACCAAAGCTTGAATTGTATTCCTTTGTTCTCCAGGTGGGTGCCTGATTACAAAAATTTGAATTGTATTCCCTTGTTCTCCAGGTTGGTGATATTCCCTTTTTCTCCAGGTGGGCGCCTGATTGCCAAAAAACTTGAACTATATTCCCTTGTTTTCTAGGTGGGCGCCTGATTACCAAAACTCGAATTGTATTCCTTTATTCTCCAGGTGGGCTCCAGATTACCAAAACTTGAATTGTATTTCCTTGTTCTCCAGGTGGGTACCTGATTACCAAAACTTGAATTATATTCCATTGTTCTCCAGGTGGTCACCTGATTTCCAAAAAACTTGAACCGTATTCCCTTGTTCTCCAGGTGTGCGCCTGATTAGCAAAACTTTAATTGTATTCCCTTGTTCTCCAGGTGGGCGCCTAATTACCAAAACTTGAATTGTATTCCCATGTTCTCCAGGTGGGCGCCTGATTACCAAATCTTGAATTGTATTCCCTTATTCTCCAGGTGGGTGCCTTATTTCCAAAACTTGAATTATATTCCCTTGTTCTCCAGATGGTCACCTGATTGCCAAAAAATGTAAATTGTATTACCTTCTTCTCCAGGTGGGTGCCTGATTGCCAAAAACTTAAATTGTATTCCGTTGTTCTCCAGGAGGGTGCCTAATTACCAAAACTTGATTGGTATTCCCTTGTTCTCCAGGTGGGTGCCTGATTACCAAAACTCGAATTGTATTCCCTTGTTCTCTAGGTGGGCGCCTGATTAAAAAAACTTGAATTGTATTCCTTTGTTCTCCAGGTGGGCGCCTGATTACTAAAGCTTGAATTGTATTCCTTTGTTCTCCAGGTTGGTGCCTGATTACCAAAATTTGAATTGTATTCCCCTGTTCTCCAGGTGGGTCCCTGATTACCAAAACTTGAATTATATTCCCATGTTCTCCAGATGGGCGCCTGATTACCAAAATGTGAATTGTATTCCCTTGTTCTCCAGGTGGGTGCCGGATTACCAAAACATGAATTGTATTCCCTTGTTCTCCAGGTGGGCGCTTAATTACCATAACTTAAATTGTATTCCGTTGTTCTCCAGGTGGGTGCCTGATTACCAAAACATAAATTGTATTCTCTTGTTCTCCAGGTGGGCGCCTTATTACCAAAACTTGAATTGTATTCCCTTGTTCTCCAGGTGGGTGCCTGATTACCAAAACTTGAATTGTATTTCCTTGTTCTACAGGTGGGTGCCTGATTAACAAAACTTGAATTGTATTCCCTTGTGCTCCAGGTGGGCGCTTAATTACCATAACTTAAATTGTCTTCCGTTGTTCTCCAGGTGGGTGCCGGATTACCAAAACATGAATTGTATTCCCTTGTGCTCCAGGTGGGCGCTTAATTACCATAACTTAAATTGTCTTCCGTTGTTCTCCAGGTGGGTGCCGGATTACCAAAACATGAATTGTATTCCCTTGTGCTCCAGGTGGGCGCTTAATTACCATAACTTAAATTGTCTTCCGTTGTTCTCCAGGTGGGTGCCGGATTACCAAAACATGAATTGTATTCCCTTGTGCTCCAGGTGGGCGCTTAATTACCATAACTTAAATTGTCTTCCGTTGTTCTCCAGGTGGGTGCCGGATTACCAAAACATGAATTGTATTCCCTTGTGCTCCAGGTGGGCGCTTAATTACCATAACTTAAATTGTCTTCCGTTGTTCTCCAGGTGGGTGCCGGATTACCAAAACATGAATTGTATTCCCTTGTGCTCCAGGTGGGCGCTTAATTACCATAACTTAAATTGTCTTCCGTTGTTCTCCAGGTGGGTGCCGGATTACCAAAACATGAATTGTATTCCCTTGTGCTCCAGGTGGGCGCTTAATTACCATAACTTAAATTGTCTTCCGTTGTTCTCCAGGTGGGTGCCGGATTACCAAAACATGAATTGTATTCCCTTGTGCTCCAGGTGGGCGCTTAATTACCATAACTTAAATTGTATTCCGTTGTGCTCCAGGTGGGTGCCTGATTACCAAAACTTGAATTGTATTCCCTTGTTCTCCAGGTGGGTGCCTGATTACCAAAACTTGAATTGTATTTCCTTGTTCTACAGGTGGGTGCCTGATTAACAAAACTTGATCTGTATTTCCTAGTTCTCCAAGTGGGCTCCTGATTATAAAAACTTGAATTATATTCCCTTGCTCTCCAAGTGGGCGCCTGATTGCCAAAAAACTTGAACCGTATTCCCTTATTTTCTAGATAGGCGCCTGATTACCAAAACTCGAATTGTATTCCCTTGTTCTCCAGGTGGGTGGTTGATTACCAAAACTTGAATTGTATTCCCTTGTTCTCCAGTTTGGTGCCTGATTAACAAAACTTGAATTGTATTCCTTTGTTCTCCAGGTGGGCGCCTGATTATCAAAACTTGAATTTTATTCCCTTGTTCTCCAGGTGGGCGCCTGATTGCCAAAAAACTTGAATCGTATTCCCTTGTTCTCCAGATGGGCTCCTGATTACCAAAATTCGAATTGTATTCCCTTGTTCTCCAGATGGGCACCTGATTACCAATGCTTGAATTGTATTCCCTTATTCTCCAAGAGGGTGCCTGATTTCCAAAACTTGAATTATATTCCCTTGTTCTCCAGGTGGGTGCCTGATTGCCAAAAAACATAAACTGTATTCCCTTCTTCTCCAAGTGGGTGCCTGATTGCCAAAAACTTAAACTGTATTCCCTTGTTCTCCAGGTGGGTGCCTGATTACCAACACTTAAATTGTATTCCCTTATTCTCCAGGTGGGTGCCTGATTACCAAAACTCGAATTGTATTCCTTTGTTCTCCAGGTGGCCGCTTGATTAAAAAAACTTGAATTGTATTCCTTTGTTCTCCAGGTGGGCGCCTGATTACCAAAGCTTGAATTGTATTCCTTTGTTCTCCAGGTGGGTGCCTGATTACCAAAACTTTAATTGTATTCCCTTGTTCTACAGGTGGGTGCCTGATTAACAAAACTTGAATTGTATTCCTTTGTTCTCCAGGTGGGCGCCTGATTATAAAAATTTGAATTATATTTCCCTGTTCTCTAGGTAGGTGCCTGATTGCCAAAAAACTTGAATCGTATTCCCTTATTTTCTAGATAGGCGCCTGATTACCAAAACTCGAATTGTATTCCCTTTTTCTCCAGGTGGGTGCCTGATTACCAAAACTTGAATTGTATTCCCTTGTTCTCCAGTTGGGTGCCTGATTAACAAAATTTGAATTGTATTCCCTTGTTCTCCAGGTGGGCTACTGATTATCAAAACTTGAATTTTATTCTCTTGTTCTCCAGGTGGGCGCCTGATTGCCAAAAAACTTGAACCGTATCCCCTTGTTCTCCAAATGGGCTCCTGATTACCAAAATTCGAATGGTATTCCCTTATTCTCCAGGTGGGCGCCTGATTACTAAAGCTTGAATTGTATTCCCTTATTCTCCAAGTGGGTGCCTGATTTCCAAAACTTGAATTATATTCCCTTGTTCTCCAGGTGGGCGCCTGATTGCCAAAAAATGTAAACTGTATTCCCTTCTTCTCCAGGTGGGTGCCTGATTGCCAAAAACTTAAATTGTATTCCCTTGTTCTCCAGGTGGGTGCCTGATTACCAAAACTTAAATTGTATTCCCTTATTCTCCAGGTGGGTGCCTGATTACCAAAACTCGAATTGTATTACCTTGTTCTCCAGGTGGGCGCTTGATTAAAAAAACTTGAATTGTATTCCTTTGTTCTCCAGGTGGGTGCCTGATTACCAAAGCTTGAATTGTATTCCTTTGTTCTCCAGGTGGGTGCCTAATTACCAAAATTCGAATTGTATTCTCTTGTTCTCCAGGTGGGTGCCTGATTACCACAACTCGACTTGTATTCCCTTGTTCTCCAGGTGGGCGCTTGATTACCAAAACTTGAATTGTATTCCCTTCTTCTCCAGGTGGGCGCCTGATTTCCCAAAACTTGAATTGTTCCCTTGTTCTCTAGGTGGGTTCCTGATTACCAAAAGTTGAATTGTATTCCCTTGTTCTCCGAGTGGGCGTCTGATTACCAAAACTTGAATTGTATTCCCTTGTTCTCCAGGTGGGTACCTGATTGGCAAAAACTTGAACTGTATCTTGTTCTCCACGTGGGCACCTGATTACCATAAACTTGAATTGTATTCCCTTGTTCTCTAGGTGGGTGCCTAATTTCAACTAAAATAGACAAAACAAAGAAAATTTGCTGCTCAGTTTGGTAGCTGGGCTCATATGTGAGTGTTAAACTGAATCATGTTACCAAATATTAATAAGAATTTGAAAGCTAGGTCCCATTATCTAGGGGGGTCCTGACAACACTTAATTAAACGATAATTTTAAATCTAAGTTATATCTTCTAAAGGTGTGACTGCTAAATCTTTTATCTAAGAGGGTCTTAAACTACACCCCATTATCCAGGAGGGTCCTAAGAATAAAAAGTCAAGTCTTATCTTAAGAGTGAAAATTTTACGACTGAATTACATTACCCTACAACAGAACTTATGCTAAATCTTATTATCTAATGGAAATCTTAAAGTTAGGTCCCATTATCCAGGAGGGTCCTGAAAACTCCTAATTGAATCCTATCTCAAACATGCAAACTTTGAAATAACCTTATATTCCTTGGGGTGCATTTATGCTAGATTTTGCTACTTATGATTGTTTCGATTTTTAAACTAGGTCCCATTTTCCAGGAGGGTCCTGAAAATTTACCGTCAAACCTGTCTGGTGCTTGCTCTTCCCCTATGGAGGGTTTCTCCGAAACAAACAAAATTTTTTGCCCCTGTTTTAATCAAAGAAAAATTTTGTCAGTTTAAAAATATGGTGGTTGGTTTTTGGCCTTGACTTTGAGGACGATTGCTCCTTCACTTCCCACGATCAATTTAATTTCCACTCGAAGACCTTGCTAGTTTATTGACTAACCACTTTCTCTGTCACCTTATCATAGAGAATACCTCTTCTCCGTTCAGACCCTATACCCCCTATCTGTTGCATTGCTCATGACCTGACATTTACCAAGCCTTTGTGTTCCACATGAATCTCAAAGAACGACAATTGCCACCCACTCATTGCGCATGTTGTTCTTTCTTGACTTAAACCATTGGCTCTGGCCTTGAGGTCTATTGTTCCTTCACTTGCCATGATAACTGATTCCCACTTGAAGACCTTGCTTGTTTATTGACTAGCCACTTTCTTTGTTACCCTTAACACAGAAAATACCTCTTCTCCGTTCAGACCTAATACCCTATATCTGTTGCATTACTCATGAACTGAAATTTACCAATCCCTTGTGTTTCACATGAATCTCAAAGCACGACAATTGCCAACCACTCATTGCGCATGTTGTTCTTTCTTGACTTAAACCATTGGCTCTGCCATTGAGGTCTATTGTTCCTTCACTTTCCATGATAACTGATTCTCGCTCGAAGACCTTGCTTGTTTATTGACTAACCACTTTCTTTGTTACCCTTAATATAGAAAATGCCTCTTCTCCGTTCAGACCCAGTACCCTGTATCTGTTGCATTGCTCATGAACTGACATTTACCAACCTTTGTATCTCACATGAACCCCAAAGCACGTCAATCGCCACCCCCCTCAGTGTGTATGTTGTTCTTGCTTGACTCAAACCACTGGCCTTGGCCTTGAGGTCTATTGTTCCATCACTTGCCATGATAACTTTGATTTCTGCTTGGAAGATCTTGCTTGTCATTGGTTAACCACTTTCTTTGTCAATCTTATCACACAAAATACCTCTTCTCCATTCAAACCCAATGTCCACTATCTGTTGCATTGCTCATAAACCAATATTTACCAAACTTTTGTGTTTCACATGAATCTCAAAGCACGTCAAATGCCACCCACTCGGTGCATATGTTGTTCCTTCTTGACTTAAACCACTGGCCCTGGACTTTAGGTTTTTTGCTCCATCGCTATCCATGATAACTTCGATTTCTTCTTGGAAGATCTTGCTTGTCACTGGTTTACCACTCTTTTTGTCAATCTTATCACAAAAAATACCTTTGATCTGTTCACCCTAGCCCTCTTTCTATTGCATTGTCCATGAATTGATATATACCAAGCCTTTGTATTTCACACGAATCCCAAAGCATGTTTATTGTTACCAGCTTAGTGCTCTTGTTGTTCTTTCCGGACTTATGATGCTTTGATGTGCTAACCAAATCCCTTTTTGTGGAATTGGAAAGCTAGTGGCAAATTTTAAAGTCATTTCTCACTTGTTCTCACCAAACAGACTCAGGAAGAGAAAGTAAACAAGACAAAAGGAACAGAGTAGAGGACAATGGAAAGAGATGACTCCTAACAAGAAAACTACAAAGTAAAAAACTATCGGATGTGGATACCAACTCTAATGACCATGACATGCACCTGCGGCCTATTCTGTTACGCAAATCTGATGTTCAGCTTTTGTCGTACCTTTTTGCCATGAAACTGGGCTTCAATGCTCCGCTTATCCAATCTGATTCACAATCCTTATTCGACTTGTAGTGCCCGAAGGGTTTTTACCATCAAGCCTCTCTTATTTTGGTCTTTCTCTCAACTCATCGTCGCCTTATGGTGCCCGTGAAGGTTTTCACCAATAAGACTCTCTCATTTTTTTATTTCTCTCAGCTTTCATCAATAAGACTCTCTCATTTTTCATTTCTATTGTTTGGACTGGAGTGTTGCCCCTGATATGATTCACCTCTACTTGCTCGCCTTGGCATCTCTCGAAGACTGATCGGAAGGTCTTTATCTGGACCGTAATGTGGGTTTTTTGATGGGGTTAGAAAGAAACGGTATCAAAAATCTCAAAACAATTCAAATGGGTTCAAAATTACAACTTTCGGAATCAAATCTCTTGCACAAACACAACTTCTGCCCCATTTTCTTTTCTTGGTGACTTTTGGATCATTACTTTGATGAGACCGAACCGTGAGGCTGCCTACGTATCCTTAAAAGGAATCAGGTCGAACGTAGTTCATGTCATAGAAATTACTTTGTTGTGATTTCTCTTTTATTTTTCTTCCTCTTTCTTTTCTTTTCTTTTCTTTCTTCCTTTTCTCTTTTTTTTTGTTTTGTTTTTCTTTTTCTTTTTTTTCTTTTTCTTTTTCTTTTTCTTCTCTTTTTCTCTTTTTTTATTTTTATTTTCTTCTTCCTTTTTTTCTCTCTCTTTTCATTCTTTTCTTTTCTCTTTTTCCTTTACTTATCTTTCACGCTTGTGTTTCTGATCTTTGCTACTGATTCCGAAAGAGGGGTATGAAATAAAATAAATAACGCTCAAAGGGGCAACGAAGGATAAGGTGTTTAGATAGCAGAACAAAATGCCTTCGTCATTCCAATCTTCAAAACATGCCAAGCACCAACAACACTATTAAACAAACCAAGGAAAACATTCGTAACATCTTTTGATTGTGCCAAACTTGATAACCATATCCACACATTCGTCTTCTACATCTATTAAATACAAAGCACCATTGACAACATTCTCACTCTCATTACCACGAATGGCCCCCGCCAATTTGGGCAAACTTGCCTTTAGCTTCAGCCTGATATGGAAGGATACGTCTCAACACTTGCTAACCCACTTCAAACTTCTGTGGATGCACCTTCTTATTATATGCTCTCGCCATTCTCTGTTGATGCAATTGGCCATGATACACTGCTGCCAATCTTTTCTCATTGATCAAACTCAATTGTTCCAGGCGGGTTTTAACCCACTCATCATCATCGATTTTAGTCTCCATGACAATTTGAAGGGATGTGATTTCCACTTCTGCGGGTATCACTGCTTTGGTTCCATACACCAGCAAATAAGGAGTCGCCCCTACTGAAATACGAACAGTACTGCGATAACCCAGCAACGCAAAAGGTAGCTTTTCATGCCACTGTCTAGAACCCTCCACCATTTTCCGAAATATCCTCTTTATATTCTTATTGGCCGCCTCAACTGCTCTGTTTGCCTTGGGGTGGTAAGGGGTGGATTTGCGATGTGTAATCTTGAACTGCTGACACACCTCTTTCATCAGATGACTATTGAGATTAGCCCCATTGTCTGTAATGATCACCTTTGGTATCCCAAACCGACAAACTATATTTGAGTGCACAAAATCAACTACCGCTTTCTTGGTTACAGACTTGAACGTTTTGGCCTATACCCCTTTGGTGAAATAGTCGATGGCCACTAGAATGAACCTGTGCCCATTCGATGCTGATAGCTCAATAGGCCCAATGACATCCATGCCCCATGCAACAAAAGGCCATGGTGACATTGTGTGCAATTCAGATGGTGGAGAATGAATCAAATCTCCATGCACTTGGCACTTATGACATTTGCGCACGAAATTGATACACTCTCGCTCCATAGTGAGCCAATAATAACCTGCTCGGAGAATCTTCTTTGCCAGCACATACCCGCTCATGTGCGATCCACAGACTCCAGAATGTACTTCGGTCATAATAGTTGTGGCGTGTCTAGCATCTATGCATGTCAGCAATGCCAGATCTGGAGTCCTTTTGTACAAAACTCCTCCGCTGAAGAAAAAGCCGCTTGCCAACCGCCTAATTGTTCTCTTTTGATCACCTGTGGCTTGTACTACATACACCCCCATCCTGATATATTCCTTGATATCATGAAACCAAGGCTCACCATCAATCTCTTCTTCTATCACATTATAGTAAGCATGCTGATCATGGACCTGAATCTTCAAAGGGTCCACATAAGCCTTATTTAGATGATATAACATCGATGCCAGAGTAGCCAAAGCATCGGCAACCTCATTATGAATCCTTGGAATATGCCTGAACTCTATTAATTAAAACCGTTGACAAAGATCATGCAAACATTGTAGGTACGGTATGAGCTTTAAATCCCATGTTTCCCATTCTCCTTGAATCTGGTGCACCAGAAGGTCCGAGTCACCCAAGACCAAAACTTCCTGGACACCCATGTCTACAGCTAACCTCAAACCCAAGATACATGCCTCATACTTAGCCATGTTTTTATTACAGTAGAAACGAAGCTGAGCCATAACAGGGTAGTGATGCCCTGTTTTAGAAATAACTACCGCTCCTATCCCAATGCCTTTCATGTTTGAAGACCCATCAAAGAAAAGTTTCCATCATGGATTTTTGACATGTTCTAACTCATCAATATGCATCACCTCTTCATTTGGGAAGTATGTCTTCAAAGGTTCATATTCTTCATTCACCGGGTTCTCGGTCAAATGGTCAGCCAATGCTTGTGCTTTCATCACAGTTCGAGTCACATAGATGATGTCAAATTCTGTGAGCAAGATCTGCCACTTTGCGAGCCTCCCTGTGGGCATAGGCTTCTGAAAGATATACTTCAATAGATCCAAGCAAGAGATGAGGTAAGTAGTATAAGATGACAAATAATGTTTCAACTGCTGTGCTACCCAAGTTAGGGCGCAGCACGTCCTCTCAAGATGAGTATACTTAACCTCGTAACATGTGAACTTCCTGCTGAGATAATATATGGCCTTCTCCTTCCTGCCGGTGATGTCATGCTGACCCAATACACATCTAAATGAATTGTCCAAGACCGTCAAATACATAATCAAACCTCTCCCTAGTTCTGGCGGGACCAATACGGGCGGGTTTGACAAGTACCCCTTTATCCTATCAAATGCTTCTTGGCACTCATCTATCCACTTGACACCAATATCCTTCTTTAACAGCTTGAAGATAGGCTCACAAGTTGACGTAAGCTGAGCAATAAACCTGCTGATATAATTCAACCTCCCCAATACACTCATCACCTCAGTTTTGTTTCTTGGTGGTGGCAACTCTTGGATTGTTTTAATCTTTGACGGGTCCAATTCAATACCTTGGCAGCTGACTATGAATCCCAACAATTCTCCAGACAGAACACCAAACGCGCACTTTGCAGGATTGAGCTTAAAATTGTACCTGCGAAGCCTTTGAAAGAACTTTCTCAGATCTTTGATGTGGTCAAATTGCTTCCTGAACTTTACAATTACATCATCCAAATAAACCTTGATCTCCCTGTGTATCATGTCGTGGAATATGGTTATCATATGTAAGTTGCCCCAGCATTTTTCAGACAGAAAGGCATGACCCTGTAGTAGTATGTTCCCCATGGCGTGATGAATGCCGTCTTTTCTACATCTTCCTCACCCATTAAGATCTGGTGATATCCCGCATAACAATCCATAAAACAACCCATCTCATGTTTTGCACAATTATCAATCAATATGTGGATGTTCGGCAGTAGGAAGTTATCCTTTAGACTCGCCTTGTTGAGATCACGGTAATCAACGCACACCCTAGTCTTGCCATCCTTCTTTGGAGCAGGCACAATGTTTGCTAACCAAGTGGGATACCGCATGAACCGAATAACTTTTGCATCAAACTGTTTGGTGACCTCTTCTTGATCTTTACACTCATATCAGTTTTAAATTTCCTCAGTTTCTGCTTGACAGGGGGAATGCCGGGTCAGTGGGCAATTTATGAACCACCAAGTCAGTGCTTAGACCCAGCATGTTATCATATGACCATGAAAAAGCATCTTTGTATTCAAACAATGCTTTAATTATCTCCTCTCTGAGCTGTGGTTCAAGATGGACACTTATTTTAGTTTCCCGGACATTATCTTGGTCCCCTAAATTGATTGCTTCCGTATCATTCAGGGGCTTGGGTTTTTCTTCGAATTGGCTTAATTATTTACTAATCTCTTTAAAGGCCTCACCATCATCATATTCCAATTCATCATCACAATCAATTTCTTGTATTATTATTTCAGAATTAGATTGGCTTTTAAGACTGGGCCGAAGATTCCTTATGCATGTCATGTCATTGAAACCAGCATAAAAAGAACTGTACCAGAAAGAAAATAAAAACAAAAATAAAACTATCAGGAATGAAGAAGAAGGGAAATTGCATTTCATCGAAATTAAAGATAACAAAATTTAACATATCCAAACGGACGTAACATAGAATCTGAATTACAACCCTGGAATAATCTAGATAAACTGAAAGAAAAATCAAAGTCGACTACCAAAACTCCCTCCAAGTAGGAAGAGGAGTACCTTCCCAATTGTTGATCTTTGCACTTGGCCCAATGAATTGCACATATGTTTTACTAGAACCCTCTCCAGCTTCCACCATGTTCACCTCGTCGAATAATTTCTCAAACCTTTCAACCAACTCCTTATCAGGACCAACCATAAACTGGGAACTGTTGTTGCTGGGCGTTTCTTGGTGTCGGGCCTGACAAATGATCTGGAGAGATGTGGGACAGGCTTTGGAAGGGCACATGCCCTCTGCTTTATTTTTCGGGCTCGTCACACGTCTGCGACTGTGGGCTGAAATCCCAGACCAAAGGTATCCAAGTTTTTGGGAAGAGACACTGGTTGTACGATGCCTTGCAGAGAAGCACCCAAACCATTGCCAGGTACGAAGCCATTCTTCAACATCTCAGAAGCCACCATGACTTATGCGGCCGTTACTTTAGGAACCAAAATGCTTTTCCCCTCTGGGATCTTCTCAACTGATACGGTATCAAAGACCTGATAGACCCATGTCCCCTTTTCGTCTTCAACTTCGATGAAAGGTATAATGGCATCACCCTGGGCACACATATTATCCTCACCATGCACCACAATTTCCTGTCTGTCCCATTCAAATTTAACCATCTGGTGCAGGGTAGATGGTACTCCCTTTGCAGCATGAATCCATGGTCGACCTAGCAAAAGATTGTAAGAAACCGTCACATCCAGCACTTGGAATTCCATAGTAAATTCAACTGGCCCTATTGTCAACTCCAGCACTATGTCCACAACTGAATCTTTCCCTCCATCGTCAAACCCCCGAACACAAATATTGTTCTTGTAAATTCTTTCATCATCCACTTTCAGTTTGTTCAGAGTGGAGAGGGGGCAAATGTTGGCGCTGGAACCATTGTCGATCAATACCCGAGTAACCACGGAATCTTCGCACTTCACCGTAAGATAAAGGGCTCTATTATGCTCAGTACCCTTCACGGGCAACTCATCATCAGAAAAAGTGACTCGGTTTACATCAAATATCTTGTTTAATATCTTTTCCAAGTGTTTTGTTGATATATTATCAGGAACGTGGGCCTCATTTAAGATTTTCATCAATGCCCGACGGTGCTCGTCTGAATGGATTAACAATGACAGCAGTGAAATTTGAGCAGGCGTCTTCCTCAACTGCTCTACAATAGAATAATCTTGCACTTTTATCTTTCTCAAGAACTCTTCCGATTCCTCTTCGGTCACAGCTTTCTTCACCAGCACTGGGTTATCCTTAAGGGTCTTGGCTTTTCTTAACTCATCGGGGGCAAAGCATTTCCCTGAGCAAGTCAAACCATGGGTCTCACAGACTTCTTCTTTAACCTCTTTCCCTTTGTAAGTCACTGTCATTCAGCCATAATTCCAAGGGACGACCTTGCTATTGACTATTGGTAGCTGAGTTACAGGTTTGATAATGACAGGCTCTGTGCGAGCACCCTCCACAACTACAATAGGCTTGCTGGCCACCCCTGGTACCACCACTTTTGCTTTTTCTTGTTTCACTGCAACCCCACTCGAGGACCCCTTCTCGACTACCACAGATGGCTTACTGTCTGTTCCTTTTAACTTGATCAACGACTTTCCACTTGTTGACTTTTCACTCGGCCTGACTTCACTAGACCGAATCATCATTACAGTCTGTGAGGGCTTCTTAGGCTCTCCTCCTTTATGCACTATCTCGATCATATTGTTCTCATGATGGGTTGGCAATGGATTCTGGTTGATATTGGGCGCCTCCAGGGCTTGGACCTCGTTTCGATTGGTATTAATAAGCTCTTGAATAGCTGTTTTCAATTGCAAGCATTTCTCTGTGTCATGCGCCGGAGCACCTGAACAATAGTCGCAACTTACTGAGTGGTCAAGATTTCTCGGGGGAGGATTTGGCAGTTTAGGCTCAATCGGATTCAACATCCCCAATTGTCTTAACCTGTGGAATAGACTAGTATATGATTCGCCCAATGGAGTAAAAGTCTTCTTCTTCTGGAACCTCTCATTCTTGAAGGCTTGATTGGGCCGAAAACCTGTTCTAAGGGGATTTCGGTAGGCTTTTGGGGGTGGATAGGCATTTTGTGGAGCTGGGTATGCATTTTATGGAGCTGTCACATGCCATTGTGCATAGGCAGGAGGTTGAGTGTATGTTTGTGCATGGTGGGCAGAAAAATGGGGATCTCGTGGTGGGTAGTAGTGTTGTGGTAGGCTATAGGAGTGTGGGGGTAAGATTGGTAGTGGAGTCGAGGCTGGTTATAGTAAGGTGATGGGCCCCTGGATCCGAACCAAGCTCCTGACTCAATTATCGCAATGTCCTCTTTATTCTTCTTCCCCAGTACACCCCTAGTACCGTTTTGAATGGCCTGGGTAGTTGCCTTAATTGCTGAATAACTCATGATCTTGTTAGATTTGAGTCCTTCCTCTACCATGCCCCCCATTTTTACCACTTCATTGAAGGACTTTCCTACCGCTGACACCAAATGACCAAAATAAGTGGGCTCTAAGGCCTGCAAGAAATAGTCTACCATTTCACTTTCTTTCATTGGGAGGTCAACCCTCGCTGCTTGCTCTCTCCAACGGAAGCTATATTCTCTGAAACTCTCGTCGGGTTTTTTCTCAATCTTTGTCAATGGTAGACGATCTGGAATAATTTCAAGATTATACTGAAAATGGCAAGCGAATGCTTGGGCTAGGTCATCCCATGTGTACCACCTACCGTGATCTTGTCGGGTATACCACTCCAATGGTGAACCGCTCAGACTCTGGCTGAAATATGCCATTAATAATTCATCTCTCCCTCCTGCTCCTCTCATTTTGCTACAAAACCCTCTCAAATGCGCTACCGGATCACCATGCCTGTCGTATAAATCAAATTTGGCATCTTAAACCCTGCTGGTAACTGAACATCTGGGAATAGACATAGATCCTTATAAGCCATGCTTACTTGTCCACCCGACCCCTGCATGTTCCTGAAAGATTTCTCCAAGCTTTTTACATTTCGAAACATATCCTCCTGTTCGGGATTTTTGGATGGTTTCTTAGCTTTCATAGGGAGATCGAAAGGAGAAGTGTAGGAATAGGGTTCTGGAGCTTTGAAAGTGGGCTCCGGGGGGTAATACTTGTTATCATGAGCTTGGAACAAAGGCTCGCTAGAGGATCTGTGAAATGTAGCGGGAGGGGGCGCCACGAAGATAGGACTGGCTGGTGGAGGAGGGTATGGAACTGGTTTGGGTGGTAGAGCTTGTGGTGTTTGGGAGGTGGTGCTCTGGTAGTGTTGGTAAATGGGAAAGCTCGGGGATGAATCAGTGACAGGATGATCTTGGGGCTGAGCCAATGACGGGATGAAGGTAGGGTTGGCGGGGTAAGCTATTGGTGGTTGCCCTTTTGCCCAGGCCTGGTACATTTCGGCCATCTGCTGCTTCAACATATACATCTCCTCTTTCATTGAATTAACATCCAATTCTTCCACTTCTATTGAAGGATCAATGACACTCGCATTAAGTTCCTGATTGGCCATGATCAATTTGTTTTTGGAACAGGTGTTGTATGGGTGAGTTTCCAGAATGCCACACAAACTAACCACCTGCATGTTACTTAACGAAAATAACAAACTTGTTAGCGATCAGGGTTTAACATATTGGCAACTGCACATTTTGGGGGCATGAATGCACCTAAGCAGTAAACTATTTCTATTATGCATTTGATCGGTTGCTTGCGTCATTCCGGCTTTCCTTATTTCCATTTGCAACTTCTTTTTCTTTTTCTTTTTTTTTTCATTCTTGCCTTTGCTTTCTCTTTGTTTTAATTCTCTTATCTCTCCCTCTTGTTTTTCCATTGTTTCCTTCTCTCGGTTTCTTATTTTCTCTCTTTTTCTTTTCTTTTTCTCTCTTGTTTTTCCTCTTTTTCATTTGGTTACGGTCGAATCCTATGGAGATTGCCTACGTATTATGACCCCGCATAAATCAGACCGAGCGTAGTTCTGGGGCATAAGTGTTAAAATAATAATAAAATATTTTGGAATTTTCAAATTTTTCATAAAATAAAACTGTTTTGATTACAACGACTCATCCTATCACAAAACTAACAGACTCAAAAGGGAAACAAAGAAACTCCAACAGAAAGATGAAAACACAGACTCGAAAATAGACTAATGACTCCAAGCAAAAGAAAAATACAAACTCGAAAACAAACCAACAGACTCCAACAGAAAGAAGATATAGACTCGAGTAAAATCATGAATACATCAATGCCTTTAATGCTCCTGGGGTCCGCGGGGCATCATTCGGCCTCGCCACGAGCCTATGCGCTAAATCCCCTTGGAGGTGGTAGAGATCTTCCATTATCCGGCGGACGAACGTAATCAATGCAGCGAAGAAAGTGGTACAAGTCATGTCCTCACACGCTTGGCATTTCACGATAATGTAGTCAGCAATGGCTCTGATCCTCTCTCGGATTCTACCCTTTTCCTGAAGCAAACGCCCAATCTGCTGATTTCGGGCTTCCAACACCTGAGTATCGCGTTGGTTTTGCTTTTGCAGATGTTATATTTCTTCTTCCATTTGAGCCATCAAATCATAGCAGTGCTCCCTATCAGGTTTAAAATCCTTGGCTTGCTTGATCATTTTGTTCTCAACGGAGATGACCCTTTTCTTCAATCCTACAACCTCATCGTCGTATTTCTCCCGTAACTGTTTAACCAGGCGCGCTCGTTCTTCCGCATTCTTAGCCAATTTTGTTCGAGCACTAGCTAACTAACCCTCTGCTTTGTTCAAATCAAAACCATACTCATCTACCTTCTGCCTAAGGTTCTTTATAAGATTTTCATCCTTTGCACTTCTGGTGGGATTTTCGGTCGCTATTTTTATTTTCTGAATCTGGGCTCGAAGGGCCTCATTTTCTTTGGCAGCTTTTTCTTTTCACCCTTATCCGCTGTAGCTTGCAAACCATTCTCGAATTGAAGGTCTTTGACTTGCTTTTCTAGTCTGCTTATGGTGGCCCTGTATTCATTCTCCTTGGCTAACCAAGCCCACTGTTCTTGTGACGCCTCGACAAATTCCTAAAGATAGGGTCTTTTAGCCGGCCTCCCAAACTCAATTTACCTTCTATACCAATCATGGCACCCTGGTGAAACTTCACCTTTGGATCGATCACGTACACAGGTATTTTCCGTCAAGTATTGACACTCACTCCAAATCTGGCGGACTGCTGCTTCATGAAACTGGCCATCAGGACCAATCTCGACTACTTGAGCACTAAGATCTTCATCTTTTGGAACTATTTGGCATCTCCCAAGCAGTCTCAAAACCTGATACGGGGCATAAGGCTAGATACTCCTGAGACCCATCAAGAGGAAATGAGGCACGGTAGCTGGCATGTATATGATCTCATCCACAGGCAGCCATCCAAACGTCCACTCTATTTGGCTTGCAGTGATGGAACGGAGGTATGATACCCATTCTATGACCCCTTCTGGCAAGCTAATCCTATCAACCCTCGTATAAAATTCCTCTATGCAGGTTTTCTCTGTCGACCCGTAACTCATAAATTGAGGACGATGGCATAGATGTTCAATCATCCACATCAGCAGCAACAAGTTGCACCCCTAAAAAAAGTCTCCTCCAGCTTTGCAGGTTGTGAGAGCGCAGAAGATTTTAGCTACTATCATGGGTGCGAGGGAGCTTTTGGCCTGAGTAAGCAAAGTGCTGACCACCCCAGCTATCCGTATGTCGATATTTCCATCTTTCCTAGGAAACACCAGAAGTTCCAAGAAGACCACCATAAAAGCAAAACACCTGTGTTCTTCCCATTTGAGGCGGTTCCCTTTGCTAAAAATTTTGTTTTCTGGATTGTTAAACCCTCCTATGTGACCATATCTCTTGTATATAAACTGTGGAGTGGAAAAATCGGTTGCCAAATCTGTGCACAGTGACGGCTCTTGGAGAAACCAGGTACTTGTGTCTTAGAGGAACCTCAGAACTCCCAATATACCTGGTTGTTTCTTCTAAAGTTGGGGTGAGTTCAAAATTTGAGAAATGAAACACGCTGTGGGCCGGGTCCCAGAATGTAACCAATGCCTTTATGATGTCCCCGATAGGCCTAATCTTCAACAACCCGGTGAGACCTCCCAAATATTGATTGACCTTATCTTATCCTGCTTTACCCAGATCATCCCACCACATATGCAACTCCAAAGGTTTATGACTGTTATTTGCAAATTTTGACTCGTGCTCATTCTGCACATTTATTAGGGTGATTAAGCAAAAATCATGATTTATTCGACTCAAAAACAAACTAACACTATTTTTTTTAGATTTTCATTCCAAAAGGAAAAACCCGGCTTTACAAATACGGCCTTCCAGCACTTCCAGGGGAAGATTTTAAGGTTGTGCTCTCTAACCGACCAAAAATTTAAAAAAAGACCAAAGATGGTTGTTCTTGCAAAAATAGCCTTCTAGCGTCATTTGGGACATTCGGCTATTTTGACAAGAATGGCACCACCTTACTTATTTTACGACAAGGCAATAAAATTTTGGTTCTTTTTGGGCTATTTTTGTAAAAGGGAAGTTGGACTCGATAGGGGTTGCCTCGTATCCCACATCCGGCGGGAATCAAACTGGTGTAGTTCGGGCAATTTTGACAAAACAAAAACCACCTTTTTTCTTTTTCCACAAAAATTTTCTTTTCTTCTTTTTTTTTTTCAAAAATTTCGGCAGAGCTTCGGTATATTTTGGGACATTGGTTTTTCAAAAATAGACAATAATTTCTCCCAGTCCTCACATTGACTTTCCTTCTCTCAATTTTCCTCTATAAGCCGGTAAACATGCAAAGCCGAAGCAAAAGAATGCACAAATAGCAAGTAAGATGCATCAGGATGGCCTTTTCATTTCAGATAAACCTGTCCTAGACGGACCCAACCCCTGTGTTGAGTCCCCTAAGTCAAATGCACATGATGCAAATAAGCATTCCTACTAGGGATCCGGCATGGGGCTGAGTTATTCTAGGTTCAAAACTTGGGTATTTGTTCTAGACTTGTGTACCCGAGCAGACAACTCGAGTCGAGGAGGGGGCTACGTACCGGGAACCAAAAGGTCATCCGGCTTAGTAGCTTGTCTGAGCCTCTTTCTTATTTCAAGTTATGACACTAACAGAATAGGGAGTCTCGACCAGCGAGCACATCCCCGAAGATGAGAAGAGAAGGGTTTCGTAGCAGTCTATATATATTTCAGATAATATCAAAGCGGTAAAAGAGCAGCATTTAGCACATTAGGCCCAAACATGTAATAAAATCAGATAATAATTAAATCCAAATATAACAATTCATCTAAGCTCGAATTCTTGAACCCTGAACCAGAAGTTCTGGGTTCTTGTCCCCAGCAGAGTCGCTAGAGCTGTCACACCTCCTTTTTACCTACACCCCCGTAAAGGGGTATATAAGAGAGTTTTTTCCAAATTAAAGTGACAATCGAAATGGGATTTATTTATTAAAAATTTAGAGTCACCACTTGGGATAATTTTATAGTGTCCCAAGTCACCGGTTCAAATCCCGAATCGAGGAAAGATTGACTTTGTTTTACAGTCCGCGAACACAGAAATACGAGTAAGGAATTCTGTTAACCCAGGAGAAGGTGTTAGGCATTCCCGGATTCCATGGTTCTAGCACGGTCGCTTAACTGTTATAATTGGCCAATTATCTGATTTTAATACATGTTTTAACCTATGATTCAATTTTAACTTTATAACCGCTTTTATTTAATTATTTTTTAGGGAAGATTTCAATGTCAGATAAAACACGTTTGAACCACGTCACATAAATGTACCCGCGGTCTATTGACATATTTCATCTAACATTGTTGAGATTTGGATTCGGGTCACAAAATGCACACCCGAGCCCCTGTCTCTAATTTGACATAGTTCAGTTGAAGAATAGCAACCCAATATTTATATTATGACAACATGTTCAATATAACCAATTCAAGTAAACACGAACAGACAACTAAGAGAGCAAATTCCCAACCTACGGAGAACAATTACACAAACAATGGCACCATACCAAACAAACAATTAATACTGAGGTTGAATAAAATGAATAGAAGATGAAAGGATTGGACCTCAATATAGCCGGAAAGTTGATTGTTCCATTATTTTAAACTCAAAATGTGATGAATCACAGACGGAAACACGAGCCGACTCCGAACAGCCTATGCCTCAATTAGATTCAAACCCCATTCCAATACTCAATGAGAAATCCATTTTAAGACCCACAAATCCGAAATTGAAATGAACACATACGTTTTATCTTTGGTTTGCATTTATTTGAATCAACAGAAGACTAAGAGCTAAATGAATGCTCTGTCTATTCCATGCTTTTGTTCTGTACATAAGAATATATACGTAAAAATGACAAGCAACGATAGAAATATGAACTTCAAGGCACTTGGTAGACAACTATGATTCGAACCAAAAACCTTGGAAAACACAAGCTCTTTTTAAAGAATTCTTCAATGTAACAGTGAAGAGAAATTGGAAATACCCAGCCCTTGATTCTGCAATCCAACGAGAAAGAACACAAGCCTAAAAAATAGAATTTTTGATCGAAAACTGAAACCTGGAACCTCGAATTTGGTCCTCTCATTTTTCACTCATCCTCGTTTCTGTGCGTGTGATTGACTGTGGGTGAGAGTAGTGTGCTCGATCTGGACAGAAGAAGGAGTGTCGCAGCTATTTTGTGTGGAGGGGGTAGGTCGTGTGTGAGATGGAGCTTCGCCGGAGATGACAGATGCGTGGTGAACAGAGGAGGTCCGGCGAGCTGGGTTGAGTCCGGCGACTTGGGGCAGAGCGTGTGAAGGAAACGAAGATGGGGAGGGGGTGTGTTTTGCAGCTGGATTTTTCAAGTTTTTCCTAAGGGGTCGTTGCATATGGTGGGTCTAAAGAGAAGAAGGCCTAAAAAGTATTGGAGAGAGGTGATTATGCCTAATATGTCGATTCTTCAGCTTACTGAGGACATGAACCTTAATAGAAGGTCATGGAGGTCGAAACTTAGGGTACAATAGAAGGATAGTATGTGGTAAAGCATATTCTCCTTACTCTAGTTGTGACTTATTCTTGGACTCATATTATTACCTGATATTGCTTGTATTTTGATTTGTTAATATCTTGGTATTGTTATGTTTCCTTTCCATGACTTGTTTACTTTTTATATTGCATTATTTTACCGCTGATACTATGCTTATTTGAGCCGAAGGCCTATCGAAACAATCTCTCTACATGCACAAGGTAGGAGTACCTCACCTGTAAGAATATACTTGGTATGTTGTTGTTATAGTACCAAATTAACGATATTCGATAATATAGAATTCTACTTTGATGATAAGTTATCATAATTAATATCTTTTCAAAGAGTTAAATGCCTAATTTTATCACTAATAATTGACATATCTAAAGATAATAATGCTCCAATCATGCCCAAATTATTAGCCCAACTTGCTTCCAAATTAATAAGTTCTCATGCTCAAAATTCGACTGCCAGTAGACTAAGTAATACTACCAACCCTCTCTTCACTCGTCAATTCAGTGTCATATGAATTGTTCTAGACCCAGTCAGGGTAAGGCCAAAGTACTTACCTCAAGGCTCAGGTCATAGACCTGCATGGTTTTCCCACTGAAATTGTTTGACTCAAAAGTTATTGAATACTTTTCAAGCAAATCAATCAATATAGATGAAGGGGTAAATTGTAGTCGAAGATAATGAACCCTAGGACAATCTTTGTAGTTAATCTGAGCAGCGATAATATAAATTAAGGAGAAAGGGAGAGGATCATAATCTTCGAGAGCTGAAAGATGCAGTTTTAGAGAGAGAATAGAGAGAGAGACAATGTTAGAGAGATCTTGTATTATCAATAATCATCCAATTCCCCTTACACAGCTCTCCCCCCCCTATATAGGGAAGGGCCTTTATCTAAAATATTTGAAAGACACAAATAAAGTACATGCTATCTAAGGGCCGGCATGGTCATGAGGTCATCCTTTCATTACCCCCAAGCCGTCCTTTTAACTGGACTCATGTGTTTACGATCGTTTGTGCTTACTGGGAGATGTGATCAGTCAAATTAGACTCCATATAGTTAGTCCCTTCACTCATCGGGGTCACAACGAGATGCATCTTTGAGGGGTGGAATCAATGCATTCGTTTTAGGAGAGTCATCATGACTGTCAAATCACCAAATTGTAATGCCTTTCCCCGTGTGATATCAGCGTCTACAGGTGTCATCATTGCGTGTATTCTCGGGGCAGGGAACCAACAACTCTGGCACTTGGCTTCCCGCGCTGGTTCAAATTATGCCTCTTCAATTCTGGCGCCTTCCAACTCTATAAATAGAGGGAGGGTTTAACTTGATTCAAACTTTTGATCGTTTACAGAATCATTCCCCCTTCGTTTATATCTTTATCTTCCAGTGTGTTTCCTCCTGATCGAGAATCTCCCTTTCCTTTGTTGTTTATGTGCATAACCCTTTCTTTATCGAAATCATGCCTAAACCTCACCGAGGCAATGAGAGGATTCCAGCGGCTGCCCCGTTGAACATGCCACCGCCTTCTAATGGTGGAAGGGCGGAAGAAGAAGAGGACATGACTCCTCTTACCATAGAGGCACTACTGCCGCAATGTACCTTAGCCCGTAGTGACTTCACTAAGGACTCTCCCGTTCCGGCTTCAGAGCTCTCCCTGTCGTTGCAAAATCACTTGGATGACCTATGGGTGAAGTACAACATACCTACTCATGTAGGGATGATTCCGGCAGAGGGGGATCATGTGGATGTTCATAGGCCGGGATGTTGCGCTTTTTATGAGTATCCATTTGCTTCGGTTACAGCCTTTCTCTTTTCTCCTTGGCAGAGGAGTTTTGCCGGTTCTTCAATATTTGTCCGGCTCAACATACACTGTACACCCTGAAGGTGCTTCTGCTACTGACTAAGTACGCGGAGTTGGTCAGATGTGAGGTCACAGTCCATCACCTCTTTCAATTATTTAGTGCCTGTTATTTAAGAGGGACCATGGTGCATCTACGAGGTCGTGGTACCAGAGGATTAGTGGTCAAGACCGACGATAGGGTGAGTCGTAGGTTTTGGCGCAAATATATTTTTGTTAAGACCGAGCCCCTGGTCCCCAATCTCGCCGGGTTCCCGGAGAGGTGGAATTCAACACATAAGTATCGTAGTTTGTTACATTCCTTGTTGTTTATGACCGCTGTGATTTTTTAACTTTTATATTGCAGCTATGGCTCATCTGCCTCGGCCCATTGCCAATCTTAGGAGATGGGTTGCCGGCCTGCTACCTTACGCGGAGGAGACCCGCACTTGGCCTGCCTTTATGCAGTGTTACGGTCCCAAAGTCTCTTTAGGTAGATTCCCGATTTTGGCCTTGTGAATCATGCGACCCCGCTTATTTACCCCTTTTTTGTTTGGGCGACAGGTCGAGGCACATCGAGGAAGAAGGAACTCTCCCCATTTTCGCACGATCCCACATTGTTTTGGATGCTCATGACGTATTGGTTAAGTCTGTTCAAGGGGATCTTTCTCCAGCTCCCTTACAGGGGGGTTACCTCCACGACTATGGTTATGTGAGAGTCGGCATCGTTGGCGCCGGCTCTGCAATCCGTGGGAGAACCCTCTAATGGTGAAGAGTCGCCAGGAAGAAAGCGAAGGAGGCTCGAAAAAGGCAAGACGGTGGCTACAAAAGCTGATGGAAGTGAGGTATCGTGAGTGACGCCCAGGCCTTCGTTCATTGCCGACGCCATTCTTTCTGGGAGGTCGGCTCAACATGGGGGTGCCGTTTCGGTCGCTAGTTATACGCGTCCTGTTGAGGGAGGGTCATCGACCAACGTCGAGGGACCTAGCGACAAAGCGGAGAAATCGGACTCCGACATTACTCAGGGGGACGTTGACGAGTTCGTGGGTGATCTTACCCACGTGGCGATGATGACGGATGGCTCCGACTGCTATATTATGATTTCGGCGACTTACAACTTACTTTTGAATAGTGAGCAGGCTGCTTCGGGCCTTACCCTGTTGTGTGCCACCTCTGAGAGCGAGGCGCTCAGTATGGTGGGTGATGTGGAGCTATCCCGGAGGGTTTTCGACATGGCTTTGCAGGTACTCTTTTGTTCCCTTTCTTTCTTCTGCATTTTGTTAGATTGATTTGAGGCGTGCTTACTTTTGCTTTCTCTCTTTTCTTTCAGACCCTTGTTTTGGAGGTGGAGAGGGGACTCCATGAGCAAAAACGGACTACCCTCTTTAAGAATATGTTGAAAAAATTCGGAAGTACTGCTCCAAACGTCGAGCGGAAGTCGAACGAGGGAAGTCCTAGTCGGAACGCAGAGGAGCTGAGGTGGACGAAGAGGATAGCGAGCTGTTGAATACCATGGCTCACAACACCGAGTTGGAGGAGCTCCTCAGAACGAAAGAGGACGAACTTGAGTTGAGTCGTGGGGTGGCGGCAGAGAACGCTGACCTATAATGGAGGGTGGCGGATCTGACTGCCGAACTTGACGCCCAGGTGGCAGAGATTACCAGGCTTTCTCGTCCTTCCTCATCTCGCCCTTCACCTGATCAGATTGCACGTCGTAGTGCGCATGAAATATGGATTTTTGCGGAGGTTAAGCTCGACGTGTATAGCGAGCTTCATGCTGTGGGTCGAGCGACCAAGGAAGAGGTCCGGACACGGAGGGACGAGGCTCGCACTACTCGTGAAGCATGTGGTTATTACTCTGACTCTCCTCATGGGCAGGGGCCTGCTTCCGAAGATGTTAACCGTCAAAACTTCACTTCCTGGTATAATGACGCTTACCACTCGGAGGGTGACGGGCAGTTATGAACTTGTAACATAGATTTTGGCTTGTATAGTGTGTTGGGACTCCTCCGCGGGGACAAATGTACAAATATATTTTTGTTGTAATATAATTTTTAGGGTCGAACTGTTGTCGATGACCTTAGCCATTAGGATATTACTTTGACTGTCATCGAAGTAGTATCCGTCATGGTTCGAACGAGGTCGAACTAGCATCGATGGACTTAGACATTAGGATGTTACCTTGACTGTCGTCGAAGTAGTATTTGTCGTTGTTCGTACGAGGTCGAACTGGCGTCAATGGCCTTAGCCATTAAGATATTACTTCGACTATCGTTGAAGTAGTATCCATAGTGGTTCGAACGAGGTCGAACTGGCGTCGATGGCCTTAGCCATTAGGATGTAACATTTGTTATCGTCAAAGTAGTATCCGTCGTGGTTCGAACGAGGTCGAACTGGCCTTAATGGCCTTAGCCATTAAGATGTTACTTCGACTGTTGTCGTAGTAGTATCCGTCGTGGTTCAAACGAGGTCGAGCTGGCATCGATGGCCTTAGCCATTAGGATGTTACTTCGATTGTCGTCAAAGTAGTATCCTTTATGGTTTGAACGAGTTCGAACTGGCATCGATGGCCTTATCCATTAGGATGTTACTTCGACTGTCGCCGAAGTAGTATCCGTCATGGTTCGAACGATATTGAACTGGCATCGATGGCCTTAGCCATTAGGATGTTACTTCGACTTTCTTCGAAGTAGTATCTGTCGTGGTTCGAACGAGGTCTAACTGGCATCGATGGCCTTAGCCATTAGGATGTTACTTTGACTATCGTCATAGTAGTATCCGTAGTGGTTTGAACGAGGTTGAACTGATATCGATGGCCTTAGCCATTAGGATGTTACTTCGATTATCATCGTAGTAGTATTCGTCATGGTTCGAACGAGGTCGAGCTGGCGTCGATGGCCTTAGCCATTAGGATGTTACTTTGATTGTCATCGAAGTAGTATCCGTCGTGGTTCGAAAGAGGTCGAACTAGCATCGATGGCCTTAGCTATTAGGACGTTACTTCGACTGTCATCGAAGTAGTATCCGTCGTGGTTCGAACGAGTCAAACTGGTATCTATGGCCTTAGCTATTAGGATGTTACTTCGACTATCATCGAAGTATTATTCATCGTGGTTCGAACAAGGTCGAACTGGCGTCGATGGCCTTAGCCATTAGGATGTTACTTCGACTGTCGTCGAAGTAGTATCCATCGTGGAATATAGATTAACTCTTGTTCGTGTAATGGAGATTTCGTTCAGTCAATGGAGAATTCTGTTCATACAATGGAGAATTTTGTTCATACAATGGAGAATTCTGTTCATACAATGGAGAATTCTATAGTGTAGTCCCTTGACCATGTTGGCCTGCGGACCATGTCGGTTGGCCGATATGGAGAATTTGCGCTCCTATCCCACTGGGTATCCCCTTCGCCACCTCGTAAAAACCTTCCCGAGAAAACCCAATTGGGACAAAACTCGGGTGAGGGAAAAAGAGTACGACATGGGAGATGCCTTTCAGAAATGGAAGTATTTGAGATGGGCGATGTTCCAATTGTTTTGGAGTGGTTTTCCCTCCATCATTTCTAGTTGGAACGCTCCTTTGTTTGCTGCTGCTGTGATTTTGTATGGTCTGTCCCAATTGGTCCCTAACTTTCCTTCGTTTGAGTATTTCGATGCCAGTGTTTTGGCCTTGAGGATGTAGTCACCGACTTTGAGCGGTCTTACTCTGGCTCTCTTGTTGTAATATCTTTCTGCCTGCTGTTTTTGGGCCGTCATTCTTATATGGGCCATGTCTCTTCATTCTTTGGCTTCGTCTAGGTCTTGTAACCTACTTTCGTCTTTGTCTGCTCCGCTGGTATGGGAGTATCTCAGGCTTGGTTCTCCGATCTCGATGGGTATGACTGCATCAGTCCCGTAGACCAGTGAGTCCGGTGTTTCTACCGTACTGGAAGGTACGCCCACAATACTTCGGGTTAATTCGGCCATAGCCCCTTGGCTTCTTCGAGCTTCTTTTTCAGTATGTTCAATATTATTTTGTTGGAAGTATCGGCTTGGCCGTTAGCGGCGGGATGATACGGGGTGGACAATATCCGCTTGCTGTGCCATTTCTCAAAGAATTCAGTTGTTTTCCTACCGATGAACTTGGGCCCATTGTCGCAGTCGATTTCTTTGGGGATGCCAAAATGGCATATGATATTTTTCCATATGAAGGCGATGACCTCTTTCTCCCGTATTTGCGCGTATGCACCTGCTTCCACCCATTTAGAAAAATAATCAGTTAAAACTAACAGAAAGCGTACCTTTCCTCGTCCTGTCGGTAGGGGGTCGACTATATCCATCCCCCATTTTATGAACGGCCACGGCGAGGTGACTAAATGGAGGAGTTCCCCCGCCTGGTGTATCATGGGGGCGTACTTTTGGCACTGTTCGCATCTTTGAACATAAGCCGCTGCCTCTTTCTTCATAGTGGGCCAATAGTAGCCGGCGCGGATGAGGCATCGAACAAGGGTGCGGTTCCCTCTATGGGTGCCACAATGGCCTTCATACACCTCTTCTAATACTTGCCTCATTTGATGTAGCCCGAGACATTTAGCAAGGGGACCACCGAATGTTCTCTTATAAAGTTCATGATTTATCAGGCTGTACCGGGCAGCTTGCACCCGGAGTTTCTTGGCTTTTTTTTTGTTCGTGTGGGAGTGTTCCATCCTATAGGTAGGATACAAACTGGTTGCGCCAGTCCCAAGTTAGGTTTAAAGAGAATACCTCGACGTGGTCGACGCTCGAATGGAGGAGATTGGCCACACTTTCTTTGTTGATATTTTTGGTGGTTGCAGCTAGTTTGGCTAGGCTATCTGCCTCGACATTTTGTGCTCTGGGAATCTTCTCGAAGCGACATTCATCGAACTCAGGCATCAACTTATGGATTTCTGACTGATATTTCTATAGCCTTTGCTCTTTGATTTGGTAAGTCATGGTGACTTGATTTATGATGAGTTGGGAGTTGCAGTGGAGGATGAGTCGACGGGCTCCGTATTTGATGGCTAGTTTCATGCCTGCAATTACAACCTCATACTCGACCTCGTTGTTAGTCATCTCGGGGCATCGTATGGACTGGCGAATTACTTCGCCCGTGGGGACTTCGAGGACGAGTCCCAGTCCCGATCCCGAGGCGTTCGCAGTGCCGTCAGTGTAGAGGGTCTAGAGGTCGGTATGAGCAGAGGTGCAGAGGGCCTCTTGTTCCACCTCTGGCAATATCCCTGTGCTGAAGTTGGCAACAAAGTCGGCAAGAACATGCGACTTGATGGCAGTCCTTGGGTGGTAGGTTATGTCATGCTCGCTAAGCTCTATGGCCCATTTGGCGAGTCTACCCGAGAGTTCGGGTTTATGTAGGATGCCCCTCAGGGGGAAGGTTGTTATTACCTTTATGGGGTGGCATTGAAAATAAGGTCTGAGCTTTCGTGAAGCTACGACTAATGCCAAAGCCAGTTTTTCAAGGTGGGGGTACCTCGTTTCGACATCTATTAAAGTCTTGCTGATATAGTAAATAGGAATTGCGTACCTTTGTTTTCGCGGACTAGGACGGTGCTGACAGTGACTTCGGACACCGCCAGATACACGAGTAGGCACTCGCCTAGATCTGCTTTGGCGAGCAGTGGTGGCAAAGATAGATATGCCTTCAATTTCCTTAGTGCTTCGATGCATTCCTCGTTCCACTGTAGCCCACGATCTTTCCTCAACACATTGAAGAATTTGTGGCATCTGTCCGAGGATCGTGAGATGAACCTGGATAAAGCAGCTATTCCCCCTGTTAGTTTCTATACCTGTTCTTGCTATTCAGAATCTCGGGTATCGTGTATATGGCTTTGATCTGGTCCGGGTTGACTTCGATACCTCGCTGTGATACGAGAAAGCCCAGGAATTTTCCCGAGGTCATGCCGAAGGCGCATTTTTTCGGGTTCAACTTCATCCTGTACTGCCTTAGTATCTCGAAGGCTTGATTTAAATGGTCGATATGGTCCTCCCTCTTTGCCGACTTCACTAGCATGTCATCAATGTAGACCTCAGTTGTTTTACCGAGTTGTTCTTTGAACATCTTGGTGACCAACCTTTGGTACATTGCACCCGCATTTTTGAGCCCGAAGGGCATCACCTTGTAGCAGTATGTCCCTTGATGGGTGATGAAAGTTGTCTTTTCTTGGTCCTCTTCGGCTATCAGGATTTGGTTATAGCCAGAGTAGGCGTCCAAGAAACTTAGCAGTTCATGCCCTGCTATTGCATCTATCAGTTGGTCGATATAGGGCAATGGGAAAGAGTACTTTGGGCATGCCTTGTTCAGGTCGGTAAAGTCTACGCACATTATCCATTTCCCACTTTTCGTTGATCACGGCGTTGAATTTCCTCCTTATCTGCCGCACGGGCGGATAAAGTGGGTCGACATTCAGCTTGTGAGTGGTGATGTATTTTGGGATCCCCGACATATCTGAATGGTAGAAGGCAAATAAATCTGCATGGTTAGTTAAGAATTTATGGTACTTACCTGGATCGGAGAGGTTATGCCCGATGTAGGCTCTTTTTGAACTATCGGTGGTGTCCAGCTGGACCGGGTCAAAATCCTCGACTGTCGCTTTGCAAGATTTTACGATATCTGGTTCCCTAATACACTCCATTGTCGGGTTGATTTTAGTCCCCGACATGGCTGATTGCTATGCTTCCGTGCATGCTCCTTTCAGCTGATTGGTATGAGTGAAGTCTTGGGCGATCCAGTAATATTCTTGGGCAGTGCGTGGCTCACGCCTGATCTGGAATATTTCCCACGGGGTGGGAAACTTGATTACCTGATAGAGACTCGAGGGTATGG
The DNA here is from genome assembly GCA_026770625.1 of Nicotiana glauca. Classification (NCBI taxonomy): domain Eukaryota; kingdom Viridiplantae; phylum Streptophyta; class Magnoliopsida; order Solanales; family Solanaceae; genus Nicotiana; species Nicotiana glauca. Next base: position 239,414 of record MU782714.1, on the reverse strand, counting down.
CTCACATGGCGTGTATCCATGGCCGTCCTATGATGACGTTGTAAGCCGTTTCCTGGTTCATGATGTGGAATGTGGTTTCCAGCGTGACTCATCCCGCCAAAACTGGTAGTGATATCTCTCCGGAGGTATGCTCTACTGCATTATTAAAACCTGTTAGCGTTATGCAATGCGGTATTACCTTATCTTCGAGTCTCATTAGCATAAGGACCCTCGGGCGGATAATACACACGCCGCTTCCATCGTCTACCATGATTCTTTTTACGTCAGTGTCAGCAATGCGTAAAGTTATAAATAAAGCATCATAATGAGGAAATGAAAAACCGTTGGCATCAGATTTATCGAAGGTGATACTATCTTCGAAGTCATCATACCGTTTGTGAGCGATCGTGCGCTTTAATTTTTGGGTGGTGGTGAATTTCACATGGTTGATTGCCGAGTCGTCACTGCCACCGATGATCATTTGTATGGTGCATGCGGGATAAGGCGGCTTCGGCGGTCCTTGGGATTGATCGCGTCCCCTGGTAAAATTAGCTCTTCCTTTGTCGCTGAGCAGCTCCTTCAGGTATCCCTGATTTAGCATACTAACCACTTCCTATTGTAAACCTATGCAATCTTCAGTCTTGTGTCCTCTTTCCTGATGGAATTCGCATAGGACATTCGACCTTCTCGCACTGGGATCTGATTTCATCTTCTGCGGCCATTGTACCTTCGTGCCCAGCTTTTCCAATGCGTACACTATTTCTAAAGGTGAGACACAAAAGTTATGAGCGGATAATAGTGGAGGCATACCTCTTTCATTTCGAAGCGGGGCGGTGTGTCGCTGCAAGGCATCTGGATGTCTTGGCGGAGGCGGATTATGGGCTCTGACCTAAGGTTGATGCCTTTCTCTATTGAATCGGGGAAGTGGTTCCCATCGCCTATCATTGCGTCGATCCCTCATGACTTCTGACTGAACTGATGTCAATCGTTGGGTTGGACCATTAAGGTCGTCTTCATCTGCCTTTAACTCTGCACAGTAGGCGTTGTGGATCTCTTCCCACGTAGTGGGGGGATACTTCATGAGTTGACTGAGCAGCTTCTTAGTTACTTTTATTACATCTCTGTTTAGCCCATTTTGGAAAGCGGGGACCGCCATTCCTTCTGATACGTTCGGCAAGCCCATTCTTATCATATTGAATCGTGCTAGGAAGTCCCTGAGTCCTTCGCCTGCTGTCTACCTAATTGCAAAGATATCGTTGACCCTTGCTTTAGCCTTCTTTGCTCCCGCATGGGCAGTGGAGAACTTGTCCGCCATCTCCTCCAACGTTGATATCGATCTGGCTGGTAGCTGAGAGTACCATGTTAGCACCCCTCCTGTTAAAGTTTCACCGAACTTTTTCAGCAACACGGATGACACCTGTTCTTTCGTTAAGTCGTTGCCTTTTATGGCCCTTACATAATGGATCAGATGATCTTCCGGATCTGTGGTACCGTCATATATTCTCAGGTGTGGGGGCATCTTGAATGTTTTAGGGATTGAATGAGGAGTAGCTTCTTCACTATACAGTTGCTCGACGAACCTTCCCACGTCGCGTTTTGGCAGTAGCTTGGGGGCTCCGGGTATTTTGTCTACCCTTTCCTGGTGCTCCTTCTTTTGATCACGGAGCTCCTTGTTCTCGTTCTTCATTTCTTCCATTTTCTTAAGAGTGGTTGCGAGTGCATTATCGCCTGTGTTGATGTTGGCGTGAGCGCTGCTTGTCCGTATAACACTTAGTTCACCGGAGGCAGCCGCGATTTCTGCTGTCGATGAGTCTTTAAGATTTCCCTGAGATGGTTTCTCGAGCATAACACTTAAAGTGTTCGTCAACCATTCCTCTAATAGCTTCTTGACTACTGGGGGCGTTTCTTTTACTATGGACGTTGAAGCCCCTCTTTCATGTAAGATCGTTAGATCTACGAGTGAAGAGGGTGAAATATCCTCCTCTGGAACACTTCTTGGTGTTGCGTTCGCAATATTTTCTCTACCGGCCTCGTTGAGGGGGCCTATAAGGTTGGTTGAGACATCTTCTATCATCTTCAGCCTTGATTCTTTATCTGCCATTTGTTAGTTCTACGGAGTTTGAAGGATAGAGATTGTTGTTCTTGATATCCTAGATGTGAACTATGATTTCGACTACCGAAATCCCCATAAAGTGTTCGTCAACCATTCCTCTAGTAGCTTCTCGACTAATGGGGGTGTTTCTTTACTACGGACGTTGAAGCCCCTCTTTCATGTAAGATCGTTAGATCTACGAGTGAAGAGGGTGAAATATCCTCCTCTGGAACACTGCTTGGTGTTGCGTTCGCAATATTTTCTCTACCGGCCTCGTTGAGGGGGCCTATAAGGTTGGTTGAGACATTTGCTATCATCTTTAGCCTTGATTCTTTATCTGCCATTTGTTAGTTCTACGGAGTTTGAAGGATAGTGATTGTTGTTCTTGATATCCTAGATGTGAACTATGATTTCGACTACCGAAATCCCCATAGACGGCACCAAATTATTTGACTCAAAAGTTATTGAATACTTTTCGAGCAAATCAATCAATATAGATAAAGGGGTAAATCGTAGTCGAAGATAATGAACCATGGGACAATCTTTGTAGTTAATCTGAACAGCGAAAATATAAATTAAGGAGAGAGGGAGAGGATCATAATCTTCGAGAGCTGAAAGATGCAGTTTTAGAGAGAGAAAAGAGAGAGAGACAATGTTAGAGAGATCTTGTATTATCAATAATCATCCAATGCCCCTTACACAACTCTTCCCCCCTTTATATAGGGAAGGGCCTTTATCTAAAATATTTGAAAGACACAAATAAAGTACACGTTATCTAAGGGCCGGCGTGGTCACGAGGTCGTCCCCTCATTACCCCCAAGCCGTCCTTTTGATTGGACTCGTGCGTTTACGATCGGTTGTGCTTACTGGGAGACGTGATCAGTCAAATTCGACCTCATACAGAAATAAAATAGTGAATTTGTTCTCTCCCTCCCATTTTATGTGAAGGGTTTTACAATACGAGGATCAAACCTAATTTTCAGAATGTGAATTTAGGTATGTTTTTAAGTTTTTTGAATTAAAATTTATATATTTTAATGTGAAAAGTACTATGAGAATTCTTTTTATTATATATAAATTATTGAATCCGTTATGCAAGGATAAAGTCCAATGAAGCGGGAACAAGATTTTAAAAAGAGTTTAGGTCACAAGCCTCAAGTGTAACATTCTAATTTTTGTTATTTTCTTAAATTCTTTTATACGCATATAATGGCTTCCAACTATTTGGAATTGAGATGACATCGATTGACTTATTTTGTTCTCATAACTATATTCCACATGTCAAATTAACTTTTGACTAAAATAAGCAAGTCAGAGGAAAATTAATTTACTTATTATTATTGCTCAAAAACTTTTCAAGAGAAAAATATTCTAAAAGTTGGACTGGTTCAGTTAAAAAATCCGAATCAGAAAGGGAAAAGAATTACAAGAAAGGAAATAAAAACAGTGATAATATTTTGCTTTTCTTTTATAAAAAAAAAAAAAAAAGAAGGAGAGAGGAAGTGCTTAATATCCCTCGTAAACAATGAAAAGGAAAAAGTAAAAAAAAAAATAAAATAAAATAAAATAAAATACTTAAGTGATAAAATCTAAAGAAAAAACAAAAAAGGATTTCTTTCCTAACAAGAAATGGAGTAACACTCTTTATATAAACTCCTCGTTTCCCCACCCATCGGCAGATCTTTCATACTAAAACATTACAAAATCAGAAACTCTTGAGAGACCTATCAACTTCTGCAAAAATCATGACTAACAAAGCTGAATCCTCCGATTCGTAAGTACCCTTTTTCCGATCTTTACTATGAAACAACACGTTGTAGATTTAGTTTGTGATTTTGATCTTCAATTTTGTTCTGGTATTTATGTAAATATGTGTACAGGAAAGGGACAAAGAGGGACTATAGTACGGCGATATTGGAGAGGAAGAAGTCGCCTAATCGCCTTGTTGTTGATGAAGCAATCAACGATGACAACTCTGTTGTTGCTCTTCACCCTGATACTATGGAGAAGCTTCAGCTTTTTCGCGGTGACACTATCCTGATCAAGGTCAGATTTTTACCCTTTTTTTTTGCTAGAATTAATTGAATATTTTGTGTTTAGCTGTGCAAGTTTTTAAACTTCGTTATCTTTTGTGAGTTTAAGTCGAGTTTGATGAGGTTTTAGTTCTGAAACCTTGATAAAGGTCTGATTTGTACCATGATTTTGTTTAAATTACTTCAATTTTCTGTGTTTAGCTGTGGAAGCATTAAACTTTGTTACAGCTTTTATGGATTCTAACCTCACCCATTGTATAAGGGGTTTGATGGGTTTTTAGTTCTTTGTACTATGGTTTTCCATATTCACGGTTAACTTTGTCTCATTCATTATATAATTTTTAGCCATGATTTTTGCTCTGCAAGTTTTGAACATTGGTTGCATTTGTAGGTGTAAGTCTCTGTGGTTATGTATAAGGGGTTTGATGGGTTTTAGTTCTTTGTACTATGGTTTTTGACAATGGCGGTTATTCTTTAGGTTTTGGGCTTCTGAAATCTTGATCAAGGTTTGACTTTTACCCATGGTTTTGTTTGAATTACGTTAATTTGCTGTTTTTAGCTGTGAAAGTTTTTAACTTTGGTAGATTTTCTGGGTTAAATTTCACACATGATAGGAGGGTTTTAGGATAATGGCAGTTAATGTGTAGGAAAAAAATTAGGTTTTTAGATTTTGTCTCAAGGCCTGAATTTTGGAATTCGGGTTTCTGCATGCTTTACAATTAGGTGACAATTAGTATTAGCTTCTTTTATTAGTGGTGTTTCTTGATCGGAATTCTTGTGGAAAATTGCTGGCTTAATATCCAATATGCGATTTGGGTTTAGGGTTGAGAATTTTATATTGATTAAGGAAGGTAGTAATGATACACGTGTAAGGAGTGCATGGTTACATGGGATTTTGGTGTTTTAGAGCTACTATTAGCTCTATAGGAAGATTTGGTCCCTGTGCTTTTGTTTGCACTTAGTCAATTACATGAGGAAAAATTCAAAGTTCTAGGACTATCAGTTAAGTTTGCTTAAAGAAAGCTAAGAAGGTTGGTTTGTTCCTCTTATAGAGAACCTATCTTTGCTCTGTTTTTGTGTTTATTTCGTATCCTTTGTAGATATTGAGTGATTAACGTGACCAAATGTTGCAGGTTTTTGGTTGTCTTTATGCTCTTTTTTTTTGTTTTCCCCCCAAGTTCAGACGAGTAGGTTTGGTTTCCTAGTGATTGTACTTCTTTCTGCTACATGAGATGCAGGCTTGAGAATATATTTGTTTACTTTGTAATGCCAATTTATTATGGTGATCCAAGAAAGCCTGATAATAACTTGGATGCTGGGATATGAATCATATGATTATTGTGAGGATCTTATGGTTATACACAAACGCTTTTTTGGTTTATAGGGTAAGAAGAGAAAAGATACAATCTGTATAGCTCTTGCTGATGACACCTGTGACGAGCCGAAGATCAGGATGAACAAGGTTGTCAGAAATAACCTAAGGATTCGACTTGGTGATGTTGTCTCTGTGCATCAGTGTCCTGATGTCAAGTATGGCAAACGTGTACACATTCTTCCCATTGATGATACCATTGAAGGGGTCACTGGGAACCTCTTTGATGCTTACTTAAAGCGTAAGTGTTCAGATGTTTTTTTATTTCTTCTTAATGCTGCCTTGCTACTGCTTGGACCTACATGAACTTCCTTGCTACTGCTTTGAATTTGGAAGTGCAATTGGTTGTATATAAAGAGGCTATACTTAGCTTATAATATACTGTAGTAAGATAAACTCTCTGTTTGCAGAGGCTCTGTGACATTCATCTTGCCTATGAAACCTTCTTTTCCTATTTCTAATTAGATCTGAACGTTTGAATTGAATCTGCTATACAGATGTTCTTTATAATTCATATTAAGCAAACTAACAACATTAGTATCGCTCCATGTGGTGATTCATCGAAGCTTCTTTTATTTTGGAGGCGAGAACTGAGAAGCAAAACAAGATCAGATGCTTGTCATGCATTTTTATCTATTGTAATATCTTCTCAATTTTGAAATTTTTGGGGATGAGGACTTCTAAGTATACTAGCAGTTTTTATGAGTGTTCATAATCAACACTCATGTTTCTTGTTAAAGTAATGTGTTTCTGTCCTAGTTGTGTATAAAAATGCTGATATATGCTATTGCTTCTTTATTTTGTTCATCTGCAGCCTATTTCCTTGAAGCATACAGACCGGTGAGGAAGGGTGATCTTTTCTTGGTAAGGGGAGGGATGAGAAGTGTAGAGTTCAAGGTTATTGAGACTGATCCTCCTGAATACTGTGTTGTTGCCCCTGATACGGAGATATTTTGTGAGGGTGAACCTGTGAGTAGGGAAGACGAGAATAGGCTGGATGAGATCGGTTATGATGATGTTGGGGGTGTGCGTAAACAAATGGCTCAAATACGGGAGCTTGTTGAGCTTCCACTAAGGCACCCACAACTCTTCAAATCTATTGGTGTCAAGCCACCTAAAGGAATTCTATTGTATGGACCTCCTGGATCAGGAAAGACTTTAATAGCCCGAGCAGTTGCAAATGAGACTGGTGCGTTCTTCTTCTGTATTAATGGTCCAGAGATCATGTCAAAATTGGCTGGAGAAAGTGAAAGCAATCTTAGGAAGGCATTTGAAGAAGCTGAAAAGAATGCACCATCAATCATTTTTATCGACGAAATTGACTCAATAGCTCCTAAGCGTGAGAAGACACATGGAGAAGTTGAGAGGAGGATTGTATCCCAGCTTTTGACATTGATGGATGGACTCAAATCACGTGCCCATGTAATTGTTATGGGTGCCACTAATCGCCCCAATAGCATTGACCCTGCCCTAAGAAGGTTTGGTAGATTTGATAGGGAAATAGACATTGGTGTTCCAGATGAAGTGGGGCGTCTCGAGGTGCTTCGTATCCATACGAAGAACATGAAGCTTGCTGAAGAAGTAATTTCACGTCTTCAAATTTTTAGTGTTCTCAGATCTTCTCCCTTTCCATGAAGGAGTTGCAGTTTGTTGACTTTGAGATTTCTTTCTTTGCAGGTTGATTTAGAAAGAATTGGCAAGGACACACATGGTTATGTCGGTGCTGATTTAGCAGCTTTGTGTACCGAGGCTGCTCTTCAATGCATCAGAGAGAAGATGGACGTGATTGATTTGGAGGATGAGACCATTGATGCAGAGATACTGAACTCTATGGCTGTGACAAATGAGCACTTCCAAACTGCTCTTGGAACGAGCAATCCCTCTGCCTTGCGTGAAACTGTATGTCAAGTTTCTCTTATTATCTATTTCTGATGCTACTAAATTTGTATTTGAATCTAACTATGTAGCTTTTGGTTGACCAGGTTGTTGAAGTTCCCAATGTTTCCTGGGAGGATATTGGTGGCCTTGAGAATGTGAAGCGTGAGCTCCAAGAGGTACTTTTATAAACTGAACATGCTGGTGATTCATATTAGGGCCCTGATGAAATGACCATTTTAATTTTTTCAATATGTTATTCACGTCAACTGTTTCATTTACGATTCAACTTGTTGAGCAGACTGTTCAATATCCAGTGGAACATCCTGAGAAATTCGAGAAGTTTGGTATGTCTCCGTCAAAGGGAGTCTTGTTCTATGGCCCACCTGGATGTGGGAAAACTTTGCTCGCGAAGGCCATTGCAAATGAATGCCAGGCCAACTTCATCAGTGTTAAGGGTCCAGAATTGCTCACCATGTGGTTTGGAGAGAGTGAAGCCAATGTTAGAGAAATATTCGACAAGGCTCGACAGTCTGCTCCATGCGTCCTATTCTTTGATGAACTGGATTCCATCGCCACGCAGGTGTGTGCCTTGTTAATAACCAGTAATCTATGACTATACTTGCCTCACTTTCTTCTTTGTGATCGTTTGTTCTTTTTATTAATGATTGAACTTAAATTTTCAGAGAGGAAATAGTGTGGGAGACGCTGGGGGAGCTGCTGATAGGGTTTTGAATCAACTCCTTACAGAAATGGATGGCATGAATGCTAAGAAGACAGTATTCATTATTGGTGCAACCAACAGGCCCGACATTATTGATCCGGCACTTCTACGGCCTGGTCGTCTTGATCAGTTGATTTATATTCCTCTCCCCGATGAAGACTCTCGTCACCAAATTTTCAAGGCGTGCCTTAGAAAGTCACCCCTCTCCAAGGATATCGATCTAAGAGCTCTAGCGAAGTACACACAGGGCTTCAGTGGAGCTGACATTACCGAAATCTGTCAACGTGCTTGCAAATACGCCATCAGAGAAAACATTGAGAAAGTAAGTGCCCTAGATCTTCTCATCCTTTGATACCTATTAGTGTAGTCATTGATTGTGGAAAACTAATGCGGATAAATGTTTTTGCAGGACATTGAGAGGGAGAAAAGAAGAAGCGAGAATCCTGAAGCCATGGAGGAAGACGTTGATGATGAGGTAGCCGAGATCAAGCCTGCTCATTTTGAGGAATCAATGAAGTATGCTAGGAGGAGTGTTAGTGACGCAGATATTCGCAAGTACCAGGCTTTTGCTCAGACGTTGCAGCAGTCTAGAGGTTTTGGTACTGAATTTCGATTCTCAGAGACTAGCACGGCAGGAGGGACAACTGGAACTGCTGATCCTTTTGCAACTTCAGCAGGTGCAGCAGATGAAGATGACCTATATAGTTAGGTTGTCAAAGATTAAATTTCTTGTCTTATTACATTGCAACCATGTAAAATGGGCTCATTACTCAGCCAGCTCGAAATCCCTCTTTTGCTTCCAGTTTGTATTTTATACTTGGATCTTCTATAGCTATCAATTATAGAGTCCGGAACCAAAATGTGGTATTTTTTGACTCCAAAAACAAAAATAAGTGGGGAAAAAAAAGAAACAATTATATATAGGGGTGTTCAAATCGAACCGGAAAATCACACCAAACCGAAAAACCAAACCAAAACGATTAAAAAATCCGACTAGGTTTGGTTTGACTTGGTTTGGTATTGAGTAAAAAAATCCGAACTAAACTGACATATAAATATATAAATTTTATTTATATTTTTAAGACTTTGTAGTGATTTTTCTT